>QBTX01002205.1:0-23700 GCA_003063285.2 Arachis monticola
AACCACTAACTTCTCTTTGTTTAACTTACTTTTAACATTCCTCTTTTGCGATATAGCCATATTCTTGCATGTTAACATAGACAAGCATTGTAGCATATTTGGTTTAAATTCTGCGTTTGTAACTTGTTTGAATTCTTAATATTATGTTACTTGCACATCCAAACATCTCTTTTCTTCACTCACTTCATGAGTATACCTTACTTGAGTGCTTTATATCATACTTGCTACTACTTATATCATGCTTACATCTATTTTTCATGATGTCGGATAAAGGAAAATCTATAGCCACTACTTCTTAGAAGAGAAAGCGCTCTAAGGCCTCTAACCCCATCTCTCTCTATCTAATCTATACTAAGGAATCCGCTGAAGTAAAGGACAAGGAAAATTAGCTGCTGCCACCCACTGATCCAATCAAATTCCCCAACCTCTTACTGTGAGCTTCGCTTCCCTAAATTCCTGAAGACGAACCTGAACATCGAGAAGAAACTGTCCATTCCATATGATGTAGCAGCCATAAAACACCCGCATTATGAGTTAGATTTGGACTTTTGACGAGATTTGGGGAGGATTAACACTTCATGGTGAGGAATTCTATTGCAAACTTCCGTGCCACTCTGATTCAGTCCAAGTGTGGGGTAGAGAGATTTTGATCACCGAGGCTGCTATTAGGGAGGCATTGCTTTGCCATCCTCGCATTGAGAACACATGCGCCTATGACAGGCAGATGTAGCTATCCACTGCATGATCTTTGATTATGAAGCGCTTAAGCGCGTGATTGCCACACCCGACGCTCCTTGGGTGATGGATTCTGAAAACAAGAAGCCCAAGGGGATACGTTTCACTTATCTGTCGACAGAGGCTAAGACTTGGCAGCATATTTTCGCCCATTATGTCCTGCCCACCACTCACTTCTCAGACATTCCGATGGATATGCTGTTTCTGATAGGTGTGTGATGGAGGGAAGGGACTTATATCTGCCCCACTTTATCCAGTATATGTGGCACGCTCACATTCGTGGTCTGCTGCCATTTCCTACACTAATTACCAGCATGATTGAGCTAACTGACGTCCCATGTGAGGACGATGATGTGTTACCACCACCCCCTGATGATGATTACAAGGAGGTTACTATTCCATGGGTGGGTGGGTGCACGAGAAGCCCCCACCCAAATGCTGTTCTCGAGCCAGAGTAGTAGAGGAGGCAGCTCAGCCTTCATCATCAGCAGTAGCAGCAGGACCCCTCTCTACTTCAGCAGCCGCAACATCCTTCATCACGCACCACCCCCAGCACCTGAGCCGACTTACTTATTGGTTCAGCGTCTTTTTCGCTTCATGGAGCGCAGCAAGCATCGTATCATGTGACATCTCTACAGCATAGATCAGGTGTTTGCATCACAGAGTATCGAGCTTCCTCCACTCCCAAACCCTCTAGCCTCTACGACGGATCAGGAGGAGAGCATACTGAGGAACCGATTCAGTAGGATGGCACCACCACGAGACAACAGCTGCCATAGAGTTCAGCAGCCTCCTGAGGATTCACAGCCTGAGCCAGTACCACAGCCCGGCACGATTGTTGACCCCCATCCCGAGCTTCAGCAATAGCATCGAGCACGATGCTTCATCCTAAAGTGGAGAGTTACCGTTCTTGACCAATGGAATACGCATTATGTGTGAAATTTTTAAACATTTATCTCTATTTTGCTACTCTTATTTTATTTTGCACTTCATCCTAGATCATTTTGGGTTACTGTTATATATTTCATTTAGATACCCTTATTTGGTTATCACACTTATTAATATATTATGTTGCTATTTTTTCAAAAAAAAAAAAATTAGAAAAATATTTTAATGTTTAAAAAAAAAAAAAAAAACTTTTATAAGAATTTTTTTTTTTAGTATTTTAAAAAGGGGTAAACTAGGAAAAATTTCCTAATCACAACATTGCATTAAAAAGCTTAGTCAAATATGATGAAAATTTCCAAAAAAATTCCATTTAATAAAAAAAAAAAAAAAATTGGTTAAAAAAATTTTTTTTTAAGATTTTTTTTTTTTTTTTTTATTTTTAAATCATGTTTTGAGCTATAGACAAGCATAATTTTGAGTCCTAATGTGTGGTACAACCACTATACCATTATTTTCATCTTTGTATTACTTCTCTCCTATGAGTAATCTTGATTTTCGACTCTGATGTCCATATTTTGTTATACATGCATTTACTATGATTAGGCCATGGATTCAAAATAGCCTCACTTACCCAAATGCCTACCTTTTACTCTCCATTATTAGCAATTGTGAGCCTACTGGCTTAACCCATTTTTCTTAATTGCATAAGCAATATTACAAGCCATAAGTGAAAATAACAATAAATGGCACTCGTTTGGATCTTATTACTAGAGCTAGTGAGATGTTCATCATTAAATTGGAAAAAGTGGGGACATTGGATGAATAAAAGCATTCTTTTAGTTATGTGAAATCTGGAATGGGAACATGCTCTATATTAATCGTTAAAACCATATGCATGATGTTCTTTATACTCTTTTAGTTGAAAAAAAAAAGAGAAAAAATAAAAAAACAAAAAAACATTTTTTTTTTTATTTAATTTTCTTATACTATATATTACATATTATATAAATATAAGAAGAAAAAAAATATATAGAAAGAAAGAAAAAGAAAAGCAATAAACAGGGGACAAAGTGCCCCAAGTGAAGTTCAATAAAATTATAGCTGCATTATTGGTAATCAAAAGGGAATGCATATGAGTGTGTGAAAAAAGTGAAAGAATGACTAGCATATGTTGTTTAGAATTGTATAGGTTGTCGTAGCTTGGGTGACAGTTAGTATCAAAGATAAAAATCTCTAGCTCACTTGACCGTATGCATCTCCACCTTTACCCTAGCCCCATTACAACCTATGAAAAAACCCTCATATGATTTTAGCATGCATGAGTATGATTATTATGTAGATGAAAAATAAATCTTAGAAAAACAAAAAAAAAAAAAAAAAAAAAAAAAAAAATAAAAAACCATATTTATATATAATGTGCTCAAATTGAGTGTTTCTATCTCAATTCTTCACCCACTTATTTAATGGAAAATTGCATGATTTACGTTCCTTCCTTATTATGTGATATCTGTGAAAAACATGTTCCTATGCTTTAAAAACTACTAATTTATATATCTTTTTACCATTCGATTGCTGATATGTGTGTTAAGTTTTCAGATTTAAATAGGCAGGAATCTTAAGGACTAAAAAGGAAACAAAAAATGGAAGAAAACACAAAATAGAGTTTGAAGAAAAGCCAGTGGATGCGAACGCTATGGACAACGCAACGTGTGGCCTAGCGCGAAACTAGCATCGACTGCAACGCAAGTTGCGACGCAGCACGCGCGCCTTGTGTTTAACGCAAATGACGCGTACGCGTGACCAAGAAAAACTCCCAGATGACGCGAACGCGTGGATCATGCGGATGCGTGACAGACGCTACGTACAAGAATCTGCAGGAAACGCCCCCAGAGATTTTGACCCTTTTTCACCCCAAATCCAAGCCAGAAACACAAAACCGAAAAAAACCCCAAAAAAAAAAAAAAAAAAAAAAAAAAAAAAAATTATAACAAATTAAATATACATAATTTTAGGAATTAGATGAGTTTTAATAGAGAGAGTCTCTCCTCTCTCTTTAGGGTTAGGATTAGATTTAGGATTTCCAATAGTTTAAGCATCTTCTTCAATCACAGGGTCAATGTTCCTCAATTTATATTACCTAACTCCATCTATTTCATTACTTTGATTGATATTTATCTTTCAAAAGTTTTTTTTTATTTTTATGTATGTTTATGATTTTCTTAATTAAATAAATTGAGTTTTCAATGAAGCTCAAATTCAAATTTTAATTATTTTTGAATGATTTCAATCAATTTTAGATTTATTTCCTTTGGCTTGTTAAAATTCACAACACTGTGTTATCAAATTCACCTGTGACTGAAAATTGGAATTTTTGCTGATTGATTTGTATCTCCCAATAACTCTAGTCTTTCCACTAGGAGTTGACTGGATCTGAGATTCAAAATCAATTGCACTTAACTTCCTTATGTTTAGCAGAGATAATTTAACGAGGGCAGCAGAATCTAATTCTATCACCACCTGGATAGAATAAGCTGAGGATAGACTTCAATCTTCTCATACCTCCAAAGATTGTATTAATTATTAATTTTATTTATTTTCAACCATTTTTTTTTTTTTTTTATTCTAAAATCAAAACCAAACTAAAATTTTTTTTTTTTTTTTATAACTAATAATAAAATCATTACTGCCGTGCAACCCTTGAAGACGAATCGCAGTTTTAGAATACTTCGGTTATTTATTTTATTGGTTGTTACTGTGACAACCAAAACTTTTATGAAAGATGATTGCTTGTTAGAAACTAACTTGCAACGAAGAATTTATTGAAACTCTAACCATGCAATTTCGTTCTTCAAAATGGTGTCGTTGCAGGGGAGTGCCAACTGTGTGCCTTATTATTGTTATTGGGCTTCTGGGTGAGCTTCTAAAAAAAGATTTTCTTTTTTTTTCTTTTTTTCTCGAGTTATCTTTTTATAAGATTTTTTTTTTTTTTTTTTTTTTTAATTTTATGTTTGGTTATCTCATACAAAAAGATCTTTATCTATTCCAATTATGTTTGGGTATAAACAATATAAAAAGTACTTTTTGTTAGTTATTACATAAAAAAAAAAACATTCTTTTTTTAAAGAAAAAATATCTTGTATAAAATATATAAATACAGTTCTCAAAAAAGATATTTTTTTTATTTTCTATACTTTTACTTTTACTACTAGAATTTGCCAAACCACGCTAAAAAATAAAAAAGAATATTTTTTTGACTTTTTTCATAAAAAAAGTTTTTTTTTTTATTGATTTAATAGCGCCCAAACAAGCACATTGTAAATATTTTCTTTTGCTTGTTTATTTCTTTTTATCTTGCTTTTAATTTATATTTACTATGAATTCTCACCCCTATCCCTTTGAGTTCGGTTCTATAATAATGTTGCAAAGGGAATGAAGCTTATAACAGAACATGCATCAAAGTCAGAACAATCAGAGATGGACGACCACAAGGACCTGATCAACCCTTGATGCGACAAACACCTTCCAACACTTATCATTGATGGACGGACCATTCAACTAATGCAGTTGTTAACGACCAACTTCCAACTCATGACGTCACCAAAGTAAGGCGTTACCAAACCTTACTTTCTTTAATAAACTATTTACTATTGAGCCTCTAGTTCAATATCGCGATCCAGTTTTAGTAAAAATACCAGAAAAATCCTTTTTGTTTTTTATATTAATTAAATTTCCTCAATATAGAAAACATTCACCAATTAATAATAAAATCACCATATAATTACTAACTAATATATATCTGTCATACAAAGATTTCAAATAAAACTAGACAAATCCTATCCTTCGGCTATAAATGAAAAACTAAATACAAGCGAGGAATTCTAGAATAAGTTGAACTCAATTCAAATCTCTTAACTCATAAAATAAGGCTAAAAACAATCTGCCCCAGCTCAAATGAGTCTGTCTGAACCTGTATCACTAAAAGGGTGGAAGGTTTTGTGTGAGACAAATCCCACGTTCTCATAGGGAATGATAATGCCGTAAAAGTATGATGTTTCATTATAACATGCAATATTAACTATACTCAAGGACAACTATATTTTATCATAACCTCTTTTGAAAAACTTTTGTCTTATCTTTAGCTGATTAATTACCTCCTTCAAAATTCTAACTCATAACAAATTCTAAATATGAAACTAGTTACAATAACCATCTATCAGTTACATAATAATTTCAATCAATAACTACAATCTTAACAATTTCAAGTAACACTTCACAAACTAAGTACAAGCAAAGAATTCAGTTCATAATACAAAACAAGCTCACCAAGCAAGACAAACAGCACAATCACAGGAAAGTACAATGAGCAAACCCAATCAAATGCAATATGCGCAAACTAAGGATTGATGCACTGTATAGCCCTTAGGCACGGTAATGCTCATTGTCCGTATATACCTGCTCCCAATTTAGTTACCCGTAGTCCTTTGACCAGGTAAAGCTTCCCTGTTGGCTATACCCCTGTGTACACGAAATAACCCCCTCTGCCACCACAGGGTCCACTGCAAGCAGGAAATAACACATCTACCACTCTCAGGAGATGCCGAACCCTTTGTATATCAGGAATTAACTCCTCTACCACACAAAAATGAAACAGTTCCGGCCGATACTTTTGTAGCCAGGAAAAACTCCTTGCATCTTACAGAAATAAAATATGATTCGTGGACCGATAGGAAAGCGTACTCAAATGGTCATAATCACTATCTATCTGACTGCCTCAATGCAGCAGACGAGCATACAAATATCTCAGGATTGCCAAACGGCAAAACCAAATGGAACTAAACACATCTCTTGCTGCCCACACAACACATAAATTTCTTTTCTTGTTGCCTCACAGCAACAAAATCATCACATAATCATTTCATTATTCATCATCACTTTGACATTCTTATGCCCATAACCTTCTTTCTTTCTCTGTTCAATCAGACTACATATTACAACTTACATTCTTTCAACTTTTACAATTATCTTGCCTCAAACTCATTTCTCTTTTACCATTCGGATTCAAATATTTATTATAAAATTCACCAACTCTTGAAAATAATCCTTTTTCAAGCCCAAAGCTATAACTCTTCGTATTAAATTGAATTCAAAACATAATCCTCCTTTAATAATTCAAAAACTTTAACAAAAATCCCCTTTTCCCGTTGAATTAAAAAAATTGCCCCAAAAATTCAAATAGATATAATTTATCTTATTGTGTTAAAAATGCAATTAATATAATTGTCATAAAAAAAAAAAAAAAAAAAAAAAAAAAAAAAAAAAAAATATTTTTACTAAACAATTTTACAGCACCTCACCTTAAAACTCGACTTACTACCACCCTACGGTCCTCTTTCTAATCATCTCATCAAACCTTTCTCAGACAATGCCAAACCAAAAATTCTCAAAAACATTTTGATACTAGCGCTAAGAAAACTTCTTATGTTCCAATCATACAAGAAAATCACCAAAAACAACATCGCAGTCTAACTTCAGTTGATTTAAAAATTATCAACGTAATTTGGAATTACGCAAACCTTATATCCACACGTCCGTCTCAGATTAAGCTTCATATTAAACCAGAAATCATAGTTGTTTCGCTGGCTCTAGCTTCGGGAATAAAGCAAAACTCGTGAAGTGCTCTATAGTGCCGTTAAAACAGAAACCAGCTAGCGCGTACACATTCGAATTGTCTATAATAAATCCACGAATTAAATTCCAAACAACCTTCAAATAATGTGTTTAAAATACATGTAAATCCAAAAAAAATTTCTTTGCTCATATTGGTTCCAGGGTCATACCATTTTATGAGATATGTAGCTTGGAAGTTAGGTAATTTTCTGCTGAAGTCTGCTTTACAAATCATGAACACTAACCTCTTCAAGTCCCATAACTCACTTACTAAAACATGAAACCCTGAAATTTAAAATCATATATACTAACAATATTCTTTACCACCAATTTATTTACATGAAAATACCAGAAAATAAAATTATAAAGTCTCAAAATTACTGACTTAGAAAACAAACCTGATTATTTATTCAAATCTATAATACATCTACTTTAAAAATTCATATATTTAAAACAAACTCTAACATTTAAAATTTTTATTAAATTAAAGTACTAGGACCAGAGCTTCATTTTAAATAGGTTCCATTTCAAAATTCAAACTGGAGAATTTTTAATAGAGGAAACAAGTTGCTGCTGTGTTAAATGTTCTGCAGAAAACCAGATTTGACATTCCTAATTCAAAAATTGACCTTTAAATCATAAACTTAATGAAAAAGCCTCAAATTCACCAGTATAGCTTCCTATATTCCAATCTTAATCCAGACTTGGTTCCACGCAATTCCAATCATCACAAAATTAGTTATAGATTTTCAAAGTCTCCAGTTACATTTAAAAGTAACGCAGAAAATCAAGTTTTACATTTTTAACTTTGAAAAATCTTAACTAGTTCTTATAGTTAATTCAAACTTCCCAAAATTGAATCCCAACAACAACTTTAATTACAATTTACTCAACCTTTACTCTCATATCACTTTCGATTATCGTTGAATAATTGATTCACTTCCAAAGATCTTTAATCTCAAAATTAGATTTTCAGCAACTAGTTCAACATTTTAAGATTCAATCTTCCAATTATTCCTTAAGCCCAACTTCAATTAATCACAACTAACCCATTACAATAAACCAACTCAACAGCAATAGTTTCAATTTGACCATCAAAATACCAAAATCACAATAATCTCTCACCAAACAATTTATAATTCAATCTCACAAAATCAACAAATTCAACCAAGTTCCAATAAAAAATCTCAATCATTCCAATCATAATTTCAGCCACACAACTCAACTAATTCAGTATAATACACATAGAGTCAGAACTTTCAACAATTCCATTCATCAGAAAAAACATAATATTAATACAAACTTCAAACACTCACACAAAGCCAAAGACATTACAGCCTTAACCTGAATCAATAATCAATTAAGGAAAAAAACAAAAACTTACTCCAAATTTCACAACCTCAACCATCATCACAATAACCCAAACCAAACACAAATTTAACTCAGTTCATCAATTATCATTATACGACAACTTTTCAATAGTTAACTCATCAATTTCAATTTAACAAGTATTATCAAATGAATCACCATTCATAGCCACATTTCAACCAATCAGTAGTATCACATAAAATCAGAATTCTCAACAAATCCATTAGAAATCAGAAACCAATATCAGTCATATGCATTAACCAAAGTTAACCTTTTCAAATTAATTGTTCACAACAGCATCTAATTCAGTCCACCAAATAAAAAATAAAAAAAAAAAAAAAAAAAAAAAAAAATTGTCATTCATGTTAATTAAGAAATTCTTAACGATTGTTAACCATTTGCACTTATCCAATAACTTTGTAGGTATTCTAAATTAAAAACATTAACTTTAAAAAATAAATCCCCTACCTCAGTTAGTCAAAATTGCAGAGTCTAAACGCCACAACCAAGTATTTCAAAGCCACCTGCAGCAGCGGGCAATTTTAGCATCTTCGATTGACGGCAGCAGCACTCTATCAGTGTTTGTATATCCGTTCCTGTCCCCTGGCTATCGCACGATCCTTCCTTCTTTAGCGGCGACGGCACACGAAACTCCTCCAACGGCGGCGACGCGTGGCTTGATGATGACGGCTTCTCCTTTGGCGCACTTGCTTCCTCTCCTCCATGAATGACGACGGTAACGGCGTGGAGTGTGGCGGCAGCAGTAGCTTGAACGGCGACGGCAGCAAGCTCCACGGACGGCGCGACCCTGGGCGGCAATCCTCCTTCGCTACATGATGGTGACAGAACGAGTCGACATGGACGGCGCGACGACGAGTTGAACAGCGGCAGTACCCAGCCGGCACGCCACGCCCTTCTCCTTTCTCTTTCCTCACGACTCCTCACTCTCTAGATCTCGGATCTCCATCTCTCATTTCTACATATGCGTGTGTATGTTGTTTGTTACGTGAAGGAAGGTGAGGCTGCAGTTGTTAGGGTTGACGGATGAAGCTGAGTGAGTGAAAGGGAAAACGGTGCTGGGATGAGGGGTAACTGGGTTAGGTTTCTGTTAATTTTGAAATTAGGGTTTGTGAATTAATTTTTTAGGGAATTAGGGTTAAAATTAGGATTTTATAAAGTAATATGGATAGATATGAATAGATATTTTGTGTATTTATACTTATTATTTTAAAAAAATAGATAAAAAATATAATTAATATTTATGAAGTTTTTTTTTTTTTTTTTTTTTTTTTTTTTTTTTTTTTTTTCTAATTTAAAATATAAAATGATTTTTATATAATTTATAAAATATAGTTCAAACTCAATATTAATCATTCAAATTAAATGATATAACTTCTCATTATTTCTTCATAACTTTAATTATCAATTTTAAAATAACCAATTATAATTAAAAATTGTACATAAATATTAATTGACGTAAACTTAAGTATTTATAAATATCAATCTAATAATTTCTAAAATAATTTCTAGGAGTTAATTATAACATAATTCATTCAAAAAATAGAAAATTTATTTAAATTAAATTATACAGATTCTTTATTTTTCAATTTATCAAAATTATAATTCAATTATTACAATATTTAATAAAATTTATATAAAAATTCTAATTAATTTAATTTTAAATTTTCATTTAATACCTTTAGCAAAATAATTTTCTTAAAATAAAATATCAACAAATAAAATAATATCAATAACTAATTATTCGATTTTCAAAAACTAGGGTTGTTACACATGTCAGAACAATAGTTTGGTGGACCCCCTTGTAATTACCGACAAGCCCCACCATAGGCCTATGAACCACCTCCTCAACACAGCTTTGAACCACCACACTCACAGCCAACTACACCATTCACCTCCATATAACCCTAACCGTATCCACCCAATTTCAACCACATTATACCAAGAACCACCACTTCCCTACACACCATGTCCATATTCAATCACTCCAGAATCAAGGAGCACTCAGGAAACATTTTGAAATTTTATGCAACACTTCACCAATTGAATCAAGCGATAAATAACTACCTTCCCGACGTTCGGACACTCAAGAAACCCCATGGCTTCATGTGGACAAATTAATGAAGAACGTAGCATGAAGGAGATACTAGAAACCCCACTAGACAGTACGGAACATGACTTCGTACTGGAACAAGTGGAGGAAGCTGAATTTATCAAAGAAGAAGAATTGTTGAAGACTTAGGAGACGCTGAAACCTCCATGGAATCTAGAATTGTGGAGAATTCCGTCAAGAGAAGTGCAGTTGATGCTAAGGAGGATAGTGAACAACTTCCGAAGCAGGAATCCTATGTAGACTTGAACGGAATAATTAACAAGCAGTTTCCTTGATAATGAATATCACGAGTCAAGTCTCCTAGTAATAGAACTTGCATCCGCAATGAATTCTTTGAGATCGAAGAATCTTCCCTAAGTGAATCGAAGATGATGCGAGGTAGACTTTTCACAACCTCCAACTTATATTTGAGTGATGGAAGATTATCGAAGATATTTGATAAGACATGGTTTACAACTGAAGAAAATTGCAAAGAAGTGGAGGAATTCACAGAAGAACACAAGGAGTACAGCTTGCAAACCACTGAAAACACCTATCCCAAGACCATTACCACCCAATACTAAATTCAATGGGTAAAATCCTTAGCTTTTATTCTTTACTTTTCCACTGAATATGGTTTACTTGAAACAGATGGTCAGCTTAAAGCTCTTTGCGGCTTTATAGTAAACTGGAAGGGTTCATGCTCAAGCTGGTATGCAATTCATAAGGTTCCATGCTTCAATCTGAAGTGTAAGGATTGGTTTCGAGTTAAATTGAATGGGTTCGGAGAATGCGGCCATCTTCGTTAGAATGCAACTTCCAAACCGCACGGCTGGAAAAATAAAAATAAAGACAAGGCGGATATAAGAGCAAGATTTGGGATCCTGGAATCTTCTCTGACATTCAACACCCCGGGAACCTGAGAACCTGTTTGAATTTACTCAAAAGCTTTACATGCCTAGTTTGGGACCCGGAGGATTTTGGAATTGTAAACAGTGGTGGAGATTTTTGGATGAATTCAAGCACAACCACCATAACAAAGACTCCAAAAATATCCAACTTAAGGACAATAAAAAAAAAAACAATAATATACCCTTTTTTTATTTTATTACGTTTTGTTGTTTTTATTTTAATTTTTTCATTGAGCCAGGAATTATTCACATCACCCATATTAGCATTGCATATTGCATACGCATAATTGCATAAAAATCACACCACCACGCGACGCGACAGGCCACGCTTGGGTATCGAATGGAAATCGGCGAAAAATCCAACGCCCAGAAATTTTGGGTTGGAATTGTGCGGCTGGTGTGCGTTTAGCACAAATTGGCGAACGTGTCACTGCACCATGCACATCCCATGCGAAAGCGTAGGCGACGCGTACGCGTCGCGTGAATTTTATGGACCCTCATTTGGAACAGATAGTTTGCGCCAAAACCGACGCTAAAACTGTGCGTTAGCAACACTTTTTAGTCACGCGTCTCATTTCGGGCCTTCCATCGTCGCGTCCCTTACCTTTTACCTAGTTCACGCGATCGCGTCAACGACGACGCGTCAACACCTTTTTCGCCTAAATCACGCAATCGCGTGTTCCACGCGTTCACGTGGATTCAAAACACTAACCCCTCATTCACGCAAAACCTTACCCATCGTGTCACCCAAACCCCTCCACCTCCTCTCTGCAACCTCTCTTCTCCTATCGCCCCAACCACCACCACCCTGGCACCCAGACCCGACCGAAGCACCACTATCCCGACCGCCGCACCACACCACACCCGACGCCACCCCTCCCCTTCTTCTTTTCCTCCTTCCCTTCTTCCCTTACTTCTCCCCTTCCTCCTCCCTCCACGACCCACCCCCATTCCCGTGCCACATCACCATGCCGCATCACCGCGCCAACACCAGCTGTAACGACCCAATTTTCAATATGTCTAGATCATACCGGAAACTGAGCGCTACCAATTTGTCTACCTAATTATTATCTATTATTTATCGTATGAGCCTGATTCGTTGTAAAAGCGTCGTAATTTGCGAGGTGTATTTTTTTTTTTGAAAATGTTGGATTAATAGACAGAATTCATTATTAATCAATTCACATATAATAACAGATAAACAGTTATAACAACCACACATAAATACATCACAAGTAGTTGACAACATTCGTTATTCAGCCTTTATTAGAATATAGACTGTTAGTTAGAACACCCTTGATATAGCTAAATAATATCTATATACATGTATATACATACAACATCCAGGTCCTGACCTGTTCAAGAGGTCCCTAAGCTGGCACCTAGGCTAGCTAGACTCTATACTCACCTAGTCCCTCTAAACTACTAAGCGAGGGAAAGTACATTCTTAGTCTTCAAACTCAAGTCAGGTGAAGCGTCATCAAAAGATGGAAATCTCTGCTACTCCTCTGCACGATTAGACTTTTCCACAGGATGTTTCTCTGGTACCTCATCAAGTAGCCACAAAATAGGAGTCTCGTACACAGGTTTAGGTTAAAGTGCGCATACAAACGGGGTGCAGACGTTGGCTGGGTCTCACAGTTATATACATATAATCAGAGAAGATATTCACCCTATACTCAGAAGACTATCTAGAGCAGAATCCTCTTCTTGCGAACGGTCATCAGCGAACTAATGGTAAGGTACTCTTACTTCCATCTAAGGGGGAAGGGAGAGCGAAGGGGTAAAACTGGGAAGTTCTTAGTAGGGTCGGGGTTATTAGTTACATTATTAATTTATGTTGTTAGCAGCTATAAGCACAATAAAAGAAGCATAATTAAAAAACACAATAAGTACAAAAGATAGAGAAATAGATAGCAGAACACAACAAGAAGAAAATAAAAATAACACTAACGCAGAGAAGGAATACAAACAAGGAAAGCATACATTCATACCACAATCATAAAAAGAAATGCGCAACCAAGTATGATCGTCTATGCCCTACACAGGTAATGAGCTCATCTGTCGGTTTCTACCTGCTCCCGACGTAACCCGAAGCAGCTGAAACGGGTATGGTTTTCCAGTCAGTATAGGTACAGTTCTCACTAACCGACGTATGCGTCATATCCTCTGTAAGCAAACTCTGCCTTAAGGTGGCGGCATCAGCCGTGTATGAAATCATACTCTCTGTAAGCAATCCTTGCCTTACAGGTGCGGCATTCTAGCCGTGTATGAATTAAAATCCTCTGCAAGTGATCCAGGTTATCAGTTGCAGGTATAGCTTTCATACATGTTGTGAACACTGGAAAACGTTCTGTGGTCGTACCACTATCTAATCTGACTGCCTTCACGCAGCAGATCATTACATAATCATTCTATTATCATCATTCATCATCATTCTCATTATCATCATCATTTTCACATTCTTATGCAGATACCTCTTTCTTTCCTGTTCAATCATACTGTACAACACTTTACATCTTTCACTTTTACAATATCCTGGCCTAAACCATTTCTCTTTATCATATTATTATTTTCTCTTGCATTCCTTACTTACTCTGGTTTACTCTGTGCTAGGTGTACTTTATTCTTCTTCTGATTCTCTGTTTAACATGAGTATTTAAAGCTTATGTAAATATCGATATGGAATAGTTATGCCTGTCCCAGGTATAGGTTCATTAAGTCTATACTGAAACAGTTTAACTTTCATTATAAAACCTAACCCTCGTCGCAACTCAAGTACTAACTACAGTTTCCCTAGTTCGTTCAACTAGTCTCTGTCTTTCTATCTTAAATTTACAAAAAATTTTTTAACTTTTATCTTTTTAACACTTTTTATCTTTTCTTTATCTTTGCCTTACTATCATGTTATTACCACTCCCTAAGTGTTTTATGAAGGTAATTATGAGATTCTCACTTAAAGTTTTGTCTAAAGCTTTTATAGAAAACTGCCTTTTCCGCATTATTTTATTATTTTATATTAAAATATTAATTTTTAATTAAATATTATATTTAATATTTTATTATTATTTTTATTATTTTAATACTAAATTTTGAAAATAACTACTTTTACTTTTAACCTTTAAAATTCACTTTTTACCACCCGTAACTTTTAATATTTCTACTTTTTACCACCCTAACTTCCAGAAATTACCATATAACCCTTAAACACAAAATTTTACTTCCTTGCCCCTTTCTAAGATCTAAAAGGTGTTCTTCAATTGTTCTTCACCCACTCAAATGTTCTTCGTGTTCTTCGTATATTCTTCAAATTTTTCTCTGTTTTTACCCTTTTTCATCTCAGCACCATTTTTTACCAAATTCAAATAAAATTAAAAAAAAAAAAAAAAAAAAAAAAAAAATTTTACATATTTTAACAAACAATTGAACCTCAATTTAAGCTCTATGTTTTTGTTTTTTCAGCAGCCACAAGAACACACATTCATAGCTTGAATTTCATCAAATCACATATCAAATTTTCACCAAAATTTTCAACAAGAATTACTCATACAAACATCAATTTCAAGCACAAAGCCAAACCATATCATAATCACACAACTCAAACACAATCATCAAGATTAAATTTCGTCAATCCCTACTGGTTTTGCTGCTCCTAATTTCGGTTAAACTTTCAGGTGGTCCTTAAGCACTTTTCTCCAATCACATTCAAAACAACTTTAAATCACAAAAAATCTCTCAACTGAAAATCTCACTCAGTATGTTAGGAAGAAGATATCTCACCTTAGACTTGCTGGAAAATTTCTTTGACCTCAAGTCAAGTTAAGCATGATTCCTAAGGAAGAATATCAGAAAAACACATGTTTTGCATGGTTTTCCTTGAAAACCGAATTGAAATGGGAGGGAGACAGCCATCTCACCTTATTTCTTATCCTTGATAAATTACATGGTTATGTAGAGGAAGAAGAGCGGATCATTTTGTGAATTTTTTTTTTTTTATTTTGAAAAATGTGATCAAGCTTTGAAGATTAAGTGTTCATGAAAGTTTCTCTCATTTTTCTCTTGTTATTTTCGGCCAAAATGATGAATGAGACAGCCTTGGAGGTCTTGGGGTGTAAGGTGATTTGTGATTGGTTGGCTTGGAGGTGGAATAAAATAATATTAAATATCTCTGGTGTACAACTACTAAAAATATCTCTAAAAATTATTTCTGAGCTACTAGCATAAATGACACTAAGACATTATTTATTATGGAGATAGAAACAAGTATAATGAGCCTTAGCATTGCTAAATCATCAGAAATGTTGGTCTGTAACTGCACCAGTAAACCGCTAAACCGGTTAACCGATTTTCTGTTTTTAACAAAAATAGACCAGGTAACCTTATTAATGTCATTCAAGCATTTTCTAATACTAATATAATGATAATATTATTACTATTATCTCTCTGCTCTCATGAATCGAGTCCGTTTCATCAAACACGAGACTATTTACGAAATCAGAATCAAAACTGCCAACCGATACGGTTCAAAAACTAGGTTCTTCGCGATTGCATTATCGAGCTTGCCTCAAGGAGGTTAATTATAAGGATGACATAATGATAAGGAGGAATTGAGATGCTTGATGATATAAAGAGGGTTTCCTTTACTGATCTTTCAAAAAAGATCTATATATAAAAAAAAAATTAGGGTTGTTACATTCTACCCTCCTAAAAAAATTTTGCCCTCAAAATTTCAGTTTCTGAGAACAGATTGTATAAAGCTTCATCTTATTTCCAATTCGCAAGTGTGCTCTCTTTTCCTCTTGGTTTCCATGCTACTTTGACTAAGCGATACAGTCATGCCTCTTAGCTGCTTATCACTCTTTCTACGATCTGAACTGTGATGCTTGATATGTCAAATCATTTATAACTGTACTATTTATGTTGTGAAATATGACTCTCATCGGGACATATTTCTAAGTTGCGAGACATAAAAAAAACATCAAATGAAGGTTGATAAATAAGGAAGAAGGGCTATTTGATAAGCTACTAGACGGACTCTTTTAAGTATTTGGAAAGGTTCTATGTATCGTGGGTTAAGATTTTTAGTCTTAAGGGCTCTACCTATTCCAGTAATCGAGGTTACTTTTAGAAAGACATGGTTTCCCTCACTAAACTCTAAGGTCTAGTCTATTATCGGCATAGCTTTTTTGACGGCCTTTTGCTGTCTGGATCTTTCCGACGAATCTCCTTTATCTTCTCAGTAGTTTCTTACACTAAGTTTGGACCTAAGACACTAGCTTCCCAATCATCATTCCAACACAATGGTGTTCGACATCTTCTTTCATAGAAGCTTCGTCATGGTGCCATCCCGATACTTATTGGCAACTGTTGTTGTAGACAAATTCGACCAATGGCAAAACTTATCCCAGCTGCTTGGTTGTCTATCATACAAATCATAAATGTCTTCTAACGTCTGGATTGTCTGCTCTGATTGTCCGTCTATCTGAGGATGGTATGCTATACTCGTATGCAATTCTGTTTCCACGCTTTTTGAAAGCTCCCTAAAATCTAATAGTAAACCTCAAACTTGATCTGAGACAATTTACGAAGGTATCCCATGTAGTTGTACGATTTTCTTGAATATATATTCGTTCTAGCCTTTCTAAAGTATAGTCAACTTGAATCGGAAGGAAGTGCGCTGACTTTGTCAACCTGTCCACAATTACCCAGATGGTCATCATGTCCTATTGAGGTCCTTGGCAATCCCGTGACAAAATCCATAGTAATCTTGCTACCAGTTTCCATTGTGGTATTTCTAAGTGGTTGCAGGGTTCCTGACAACTTCTGATGTGTCCACCTTCATCTTCTTGGCAGGTTAAACATTTTGAGACATAATCAGTTACTTCTTTCTTTAAGCCCGGCCACCAGAACATTTGTTTCAAAATCGATACATCTTTGTCACTCCAGGATGCATAGAAAATCTACTTTGTGAGCTTTAGCAAGAATCTTTTGTCGAAATTCTCCAGAGTTAGGCACACAAATTCTGTTCTTATACTCCATAGCCACTACGATCCTGCTCTCACAGCTTCTTCACCTCGTGCAGGCAAGGTGACATCCAATGTGGTGCTATGGAAATCGAGTCCGGTTCTAGGTACTAGTTAATGCTGAATTCTATCTCTCGCTGAGGAGAAAATGCATGGTATGTCATCCATAGAAAATATCAGGAAATTCTTTCACCATTTGGATTCTGTTCTAAGCTTAGTTCACTGTCATTCGAGCTAGCCACTAACAAAATTTACCTCATAATCTCCCGTTCTAGTACTCTTATCCAATTCAGATTATAAGATGGGATGAAATGGTTTAGTACATAAACTTCAGATGAATCGACAGCAGTTTTTTAAAATAATCAAGGAAAGCATGATACCTAGATAACCAATCTAATCTAGAAATAATTCTAAACACATGGGTCAACAGTTAGTCGTTTTTTTTTTTGTATTTAAATCTGTTTCTAAGTAGCTGAATGGTACTTACTAGGCACACTAAATGCGTCAAAAATATTTGGATAAAAAAGCAGTTAGAAATCAAAGTAAAATTCAATTTCAAGAGAATATAATCCTAACTCGTAATGCAATATTAGAGAAATAAAAATCGATGCACTCGATCATACAGTAACAGTTTGAAATCATTCTTATGATAAACATGACCTTGAATGAGGTGCGTTGGATTGCATCAACATTCGTCAACTAGTATAGCAAACACTCGTCCTTATTTCTGGTCCAACTGAATTTTGGTAAATCCTTCGGAGCAATCTGGACAATCCTTGGCAATATGTCCAAGTTCTCCACAAGCATAGAAGTTAGGTGATCCAAACTGGCCAGACCTGTTATCATGCTCTTTTCCGCATTACTTACATGCAGTGTTTATGTAAGACTGATGGGCTCGTTTACCATTGCCTTGCCTTACTTTACCTCCATTCTTACCCGTACGGCGAGCAGTAATGTTACTAACTTGTAGGTTCTTATGCTGTTGTATGCCACGCGCTTTAAAATGCACCCTTCTCCCAGCTGCCTGATGATTGCTAAGACGCCTTGGTGGAAATCCTTGGTGACTCACCTTGGCCACAGTCACTTTCTTAATACATTCTTCCACTAACTTGCTCTTGTTGACTAATTCAGCAAAATTACGTATCTCTAGCGGAACTATTGAACTCATCAGATCATCACGAAGGCCTCCTTCAAACTTCAAGCATTTCCATTCTTCAAAGTCAGCAGGATTCCCTTGACAGATCTTAGAGAAACAACACAAGTCATTGAAATTACGAGCATACTCAGCAACAGTCATATCCCCTTGCCTCAGCTGCATAAGCTCTATCTCTTTAGCATACTGCTCTTGGGAAATATTTCTTGTAGAATTCATCTTTAAAAATATCCCAAGGAATGTCACCTTCATTACGTTGTAGCAGTCGCTGTATCCCCTGCCACCAGTACTCAGCTTCTCCCTCGAGCATATAAGTAGCAAACTCCACGTGTTGTCCTTCCGGAACATGTTGCACTCTCAGTGATTGTTCAATACCTCAAAACCAGTTATCAGCATCAGTCGCAATGAGTGTACCCTTGAACTTAGGCGGATTAACCTTCAGAAATGTTGCAAGGGTCATAGGTCTTTCAGGATGCCATAAGTTATTCTTATCATTCCCATTTCTCACTCCAAGATGTTCAACAGCCCTAGCCGCTGTTATCGCAGCTTCATGCACAACTTCAGCCGCGTTGTTCATGGTAGCCATAAACGTTTCCTGTTCCCTCTCGTAGTTAACATTAGGAATTCCTTCCTGTATGCCTCATCTCCGTGAACCCATTGTAGTCCTGTTCACACCAAACAATCATTGTTAAGGTGATCAGTCTTAACACTTKAAGTCAAGTGTGAACATTTCCAAAATGAAAACACAGAAACAATCATGCAACATATATCTCTGGGATATCCTATACGCATGAGACACACAACAGAGTATGCAATGAAGCATAATCAGTCCACTCCCCAGGCTCTACTAGAAACGAACTGCTTTGATACCAAATTGTAACGACCCAATTTTCAATATGTCTAGATCATACCGAAAACTGAGCGCTACCAATTTATCTTCCTAATTATTATCTATTATTTATCATATGAGCCTGATTTGTTGTTAAAAGCGTAGTTAATTTGCAAGGTGTATTTTTTTTTTTTTGAAAATGTTTGGATTAATAGACAGAATCATTTATAATCAATTCACAAATAATAACAGATAAAACAGTTATAAACAACCACACATAAATACATCACAAGTAGTTGACAACATCGGTGATTCAGCCTTTATTAGAATATAGACTATTAGTTAGAACACCCCTAGATATAGCTAAATAATATCTATATACATGTATATACATACAACATCCCAGGTCCTGACCTGTTCAAGAGGTCCCTAAGCTGGCACCTAGGCTATGCTAGCCTAGACTCTATACTCACCTAGTCCTCTAAACTACTAAGCGAGGGAAAGTACATTCTTAGTCTTCAAAACTCAAGTCAGGTGAACGTCATCCAAAAGAATAGAACATATATTGCTACTCCCTCGCACGATCAGACTTTTCCACAGGACGCTCTCTTGGTACCTCATGCAAGTAGCCACACAATAGGAATCTCGTAAACAGGATTTAGGTTAAAGTTCGCATACAAACGGGGTGCAGACGTTTGCTGGTCTCACAGTTATACATATAATCAGAGACGATATTCACCCTAGACTCAGAAAAACTATCTAGAGCAGAATCCTCTTCTTCGAACGGTCATACGCAACTATGGTAAGGTACTCTACTTCCATCTGAGGGGAAGGAGAGAGGGAAGAGAGACGGGAGTCTTTAGTAGGTCGGTTATTAGTTACTTCATTATCTTTCAGTTGTTTAGAGACTATTAGCCAAAATATAAAGAAGCGGAGTAATTAGAAAACACAGATAGTAAGAGAAGATAGAGAAACAGATAGCAGAACACAAACAGAAGAATAAAAAAATAACATCAAGCGCGCAGAATAGGAATACACAACGAAGAAAGCAATACATTATACCACAATTTCATAACAAAGGGAAATGTGCAACCAAGCTATGATGATGTTCTCCTTAGCCAGTAATGAATGTCATCTTACCCGCTCCGACGTATCCCAAGCAGCTGAAACGGTATATTTTCCAGTCAGCATAGGACAGTTCTCACTAACGACATATGTGTCATATCCTCTATAAGCAAACTCTGTGCGCATACAGTGCGGCTTCCAGCCGTTATGAAATCTATTTCTCTTTAACAATCCTGCCTACAGCGGCATTCTAGCCGTGTATGAATAAATCCTCTGCAAGTGATCTAGGTTATCATTGCAGGTAAGCTCTCAATAGCTGTGTAACATTGGAAAATCGTTCTGTGGTCGTACCACTATCTATCTTGACTGCCTTCACGCAGCAGATCATTACATAATCAGTTCTATTCATCATCATTTCAATCATCTCATTATATTTTTCCAATCATCATTTCACATTCTTATGCATTACCTCTTCTTTCTCTGTCAATCATACTGTACTAAACTTCATCTTTCATTTTTACAATATCCTAGCTCAAACCATTTTTCTTTCATATTATTGATTTACTTTTACTCCTTACTTACTCTGACTCTTGCTCTGTGTTACCTTATTCTGCTCTGATTTCTCTTTAACATGAGTATTTAAAGCTTAAGTAAATTCGTATTGAACAGTTAGCCTGTCCCAGTATAAGTTCATTAAGTTTATACTAAAACAGTTTAACATTTTATATAACACTAACCCTAGTCGCAACTCAAAAACTAACTATGTTGCCCTAGTTCGTTCACTAACTTTCTGTCTGTTTTCTGATCATTAACATTTACAGAGACTTTTCTTTGGTTTTATCTTTTCTTTAACTTTTTATCTTTTCTTATCTTTGCCCTATTATCATGTTTATTACCACTCCCTAAGTTTTATGAAGGTAATTATGAGATTCTTGCCTTAATATGTTGTCTTTCTAAAGCTTTTAAAGAAAAACTCCTTTTTCCATTATTTTATTATTTTATTAAATATATTTTAATAAATATTTTATTTAATATTTTATTATTATTTATATTTTAATATAATTTCGAAAACTTACTTTACTTTTAACTTTAAAATTCACTTTTACCCCCGTAACTTTTAATTATTTCATTTACCACCCTAACTTCAGAAATTATACATATAACCCTAAACACCAAAAATTTTTACTTCCTTGCCCTTTTATAATCTAAAAAGTGTTCTCAATGTTCTTCACCACACTCAAAGTGTTCTTCGTGTTCTTCGTATTTCTTCAAATCCTTCTCTGTTTTTTTTTTTTTTTACCCGTTTTTTTTTTTTTTTTTTTTTTTTTTACAAAATTCAAAATAAATTTCCAGTCAACTAAAACCCCATCTTTTCTACTCATGATTTAAACAACAAATGAACCTCAATTTAAGCTCTATGTTTCTTGTTTTCTCAGCAGCCACAAGAACACACATTCATAGCTTGAATTTCATCAAATTTATCAAAAACAAAAAAAAACAAAAAACAAAATTACTCATAACAAACAATCAATTTCAAACAAGCCAAACCATATCAAATCACACAACTCAAACACAATCAATCAAGATTAAATTCGTCAATCCCTACTGGTTTTGCTGCTCCTAATTCGGTTAAACTTTCAGGTCGCCTTAAACATTTTTCCCCTAAATCACATCAAGAACAACTTTAAAACCATCAAAACTCTCAACTGACAATCTCATCCAGTATGTAGGAAGAAATATCTACCTAGACTTGCTGGAATTCACGTTTTTGGCCCTCAAGTTCAAGTTAATAGATTTCCAATAAAATACATTAAAAAAAAATAAAAACATGTTTTGCCAATTTTTCCTTGAAAACCGAATGAAATGAGGGAGAACAGCCACTACCTTATTTTCTACATTCTTGATTAATTACGCATGGGCTTACTGGTAGAGAGAAGAAAGAGGATCTTCATTTGTGATGGAGTTTACCAAGTTTATTTGAGTTTTAGTCAGAAGAAATCAAGCTTTGAAGATCTAAATGTTCATGAAAGTTTACTCTTCTTTTCTCTCTTGTTATTTTCCGCCAAAAGATTGAATGAATACAGCTCTGGAGGTTTGGGATCTTTAAGGTGAGTTTGTGAATTGTTGCGCTTTGGGAGGGTGATTAAGACATAAGTATTAAAATATCTCGGTTTACAAACCTAAGAACCTAGGTTTATGGAACACTCGTAAAAAACACCTACTTCACTAAAATATCAGCTAAGCAATAAAACAAGTAACACTAACTATTTTATTATAGAATATGTATTTTTTTTTTTTTAGATTTGACTTAGCTTGCGTAAATTCATCAGAGGATGCTGGTGGTTAAGCTCACCAATAAACCGTAACCCGAGTTTAGACCGATTTTCTGTTTTTAGACAAAACATGACCAGTAACCTTTATAATGTTCATTCACAGACATTTCTAATACTATATAATGATAATATCATACTATACTGATTTATCTCCTCTCTGGAATCGAGTCTCGTTCGATCAAACAGAAGACTATTTACGAAATTCAGAATCAAACTTCCAACCGATACGGATTCAAAAACTATTTCTCCGCAAATTGCATTATCGATGCTTGACTCAAAGGAAGGTTTCTAGCCTTAAGATCATAATAATGATAAGGAGATTGAGGATCTTGCTTGATCATACTAGCAGACAGTTCCTTTACTGAGCTTCCGAAAAATCCGTACTTCAGGAAAAATGCTCAGTTAGCTTGATAAAGTTCAGGGTTGTTAAACCAGCCACCAGAACACAACCCTACCTCCTTCTTCTATTCCCCCCTCACCTTAACCCATCCACATACTCCACAAACCCCCTCCTCTCCTCCCCGGACCCCTCCGTTCGCCGGACTCACCCCACCGCCGCGCCGTCATCCACCATACCGCCACCATCTATTTGAACCTAATTTCTGTTTCTACACACGC
>QBTX01002206.1:0-17500 GCA_003063285.2 Arachis monticola
GATAAAGAAAGAGCCTTCCCAGCAAAGGACACTGCGCGATTCCCCAATCGCTACTGTGAGTAGATGTTCCCCATCCTGGCAGAAAGGAGTTACAACAACGAATACCTTCTTCTCCTCCCACCCAATATTGCTACCTTTGTTGAGCCACAAATTGCCCGAAGACAATGGGGTTTCCTACGAAGACAGCCAAGGCAGGTCAATCTTTCTTGGGTAGTCGAGTTCTACTCCAACTTCCACCTGCCAACCCTGCAGTCTGTCTATGTCCGTCAGAAATAAGTCTCCATTACAGAAGAGGCCATTCAAAAAGTTCTAAGTCTTCCCCCTATTCCAGAAGGATTGGATGCCTTTCAAGAAGCCACACTCAAGCGCCAGCTGTACCAATTTGACTGGGACGCCGTTCTCAGAGTTATCACACTACCTGGCAGCAGATGGATCTACGGATACCATCGTACCAGCCCTAAGGGAATATCGGCTTCAGCACTTACCTTGGAGGCTCGCGTATGGGCACAGATTATGTCCCATTACGTCTTTCCGAGCACTCACGAGTCCTCCTTCACTGCGGACATGGCCGTTCTACTATGGTGCATCCTTACAGACCAACCTCTGAATCTACCAAGACATATCCGGAATGCCATGGGACACGTACAAATCACTGGCAACTTACCTTTTCCAGCCCTGGTCTCAGATCTTGTCTCAGCCATCGGAGTCTCCTACAGAGCTGGGGACACCAAAGCCATGCTTCCACGGGATGATCAATATGTCCCCAACGGGAAGTACCTTAGACTTCCAGCAGCCACTACCAGCCAGCCCATTAAACCAGTTGAAGATATTCCTTCTTCAACACCACAAGCACCTACAACAGCCCAACTACTCCATCAGATACTTGAAAAGTTGGATCGGCATGAACAGAAAGCTAAGATGAGAGAGCGCCGTAACAAGCGCCGATTCACATATCTCAAGGAGCTGCTCATGGGAAAATTCAAGGACTCAGACACCCCGGAATCCACTTCTTTTACCAGCACAGGGAGCCATGATGGTCCCGACTGTGGAGATACTGGTACCAGCCCACCTTTGTTCTTGACAGATGGCACCGAGGACGGTGCAAAGCCTTTAGTGTGGGGAGGCCGGTCAGTACCTGACTTCCGGAGGTAATCTCTCTTCCCTAGCACCAATAAATTAGGATATTTAGTTAGATTTTTCTTTTATAGAATATGATAAATTGCATAGTAATAGATTAGTTGCATGCATGTTCTGCTTGATTAAAAAGACAATAAGTTTCTTCTAAGACCCTATCTTTGGAATAAAATTTTACTAATTTTAATTAAAACTTTTATGTTAAATTTGCTTGAAGTTGTATTTGGAACATGATTTTTGAGCCAAAGAACACACAACCTGTGAGATTTGAGCCTAATTACATGGTTACATTATTTAACCATAAATATTTTATTCTTGTGTATTTACTTCTCTATGATTGTAATCTATATTTTGTTTCATCCTATATGTCCAATGTTTATTATATTTATATGTTTACATATGATTGAGGCCATTATTTGTTTAGCTCACTTATCCAAATAAAGCCTACCCTTTCAATTACCTTTGTTAGCCACTTTGAGCCTTTAAATCCCATTTGTTCTATATTTTACCACATTACTAGCCTTAAGCAGAAAAATAATTATATATCCCAAATTGAATCTTTGGTTAGCTTAAGATAGAATTGTGTGTGTTATCCAAGTATGAGAAATTGTGGAAACAAAAGATAATAAGGAAATGAGTCATGATAATATTATGGGAATTTGGATACCTACTCATGTGAAACTATAAGAATTAAAAATCTATGTGCATTGATAAGCTATGTTATTTTTATGTTTCTATGTTTTTTTTAAAAAAAAATCCAAAAATATTCCACAAATAAATAAGGGGACAAAAATTACCCCAATGTTAAATTAAGAATAAAGATCAATGCATGTATGATAAAATCAAAATAAAAGGTTGAAACATGAGTATGGAATGTGAAAAGAAATTTTTGGGTAGCTAGGTATGAATTCTAAAGTTATATAGAATATATAGGTTATGTTAAAGCTTGGCTTAATTAAAGATTCAATTTATATAGAATATATATATATATATATATATATTCTTACCCTCACCTTGGCCCCATTACAACCTGGGAAAGACCTCATGATGTTTGCATTGGTATATTAAATGTTGTTGATCGGTTAGGGGAAGAACAAAAATTAGAGAGCATGATTAGAGAAGGATAGAGTGATGACCCTATACACTAGAGAGGCTAGAGTGTACATACATTATCAATGAGGGTTCCATGCTTGAATTTCTATGTTCCCTGCTTTCATGAGCTATCTTCTTGCATTTTTATCTGTTCTTACTGTATAAGAATTGAGTTTGTGGAATTTAATTTTCAATTGTTTTGAAGAGCTCACTTACTTTTGATCAAGTAGACAAAAATCATATAGTTGCATTCGCATATATAGGTTGCATTGCATTGCACAGGTTTTACATGTGTCTTACTCATTCATTTATCTCTTCAACTAAGCATGAGGAGACTAATGTTTAAGTGTGGGGAGGTTTGATAAACCCACTATTTTTGATGGTTTATATTTTGTTTAATAGGTGGTTTTATGCATGATCTTACCACACTTATTCATTAATAAGCATGGCATTTATAATCCTTCCTTAAAATTATTACATGATTGAAAACTCTTCCTAGAGACTTTTAATTTATGTATTTTATTTCTCCTTTATTCCATTCGATGCCGTGATCTGTGTGTTAAGTGTTTCAGGCTTTATAGGGCATGAATGAGTTGGAGATTGGAGAGGAAGCTTRCAAAAATGGAAGGAACACAAGGAATTGAGGAGATGACCAGCGAGAAGTGACGCGGCCGCATGGATGACGCGACCGTGCGAAAGAGAGGAAATCGCAGTGACGCGGCCGCATGGATGACGCGACCGCGTGGTAAAGCAGAAAGCCGAATGATGCGGCCGCATGGATGACACGACCGCGTGACATGCGCGATCTGCATAATCTGTAGAACATGCAGAAACCAACAACAACATTCATTCCGCATAGTTTTAGTTTTTAGATCTAGTTTTCCTCTCCTCTAGGTTTTCTTTCTACACATTCATGGTTTTTAGGATTTGTTATTTTTCATTCTTTTTGCATTGGGATATTGAGAAGAGTTATTGCCTCATCAAGACTTCGACATTCTAGTTCGTTCTCTTTACTTGTCTCTTACTCTTCCATGTTACTTAATTTACTTAATTTTACCATTGGATTATTTTAGCATTTATCAATACAAGAATTACTTTTATTTTTAATTAATCTTTTGATCATTATTTATCATGTCTTTCTTTAATTTCTTTTCTTATGTTATGAATTTTACATTTACAATGAGCGAGTAGTTCCCTAACTTGATGGGGAGTTGATTGAAAGGAACCCTTGAGTTAGGATGCTCAAGAGAAAGATTGTAATTGGGTTATTGTTGGATTATTCTCTAGTCACTCACACCAATCCTCCCAAGAGTGGATTGGAACTTGTGGATAGAAACAGCATTCCAACTTGTTTGACTTTCCCTTACTTAGTAAGGGACAACTAAACATAATAACCCTCAATTGTCAATTAATCTTGAGAGTACTCCAATAAGAATAGGGCTTCCAGCTAATCAACTCCCAGTTAAGGCTTTTATTTAAATTTATATAAATTCTCTAATTTAATTTTCTGCCATTCAACTCAAACCTTTTTGAAAACATCTGATTAATAAAATAGCACACTTTTCTGCAACTCGTTGGGAGATGACCTGGGATCCATACTCCCAGTATTTTAATTTTARTTTCTGTGACACCCTTCTAAATTGATAAGCGGATTTCTGGTTGGTTGAGAACTATACTTGCAACGCATATTTTATAATCATTCTTAACTCGCCAATTTCCGCTCGTATCAATATATATATATTGGACCTAACAAAAGATCTTGTAGTAGCTATGTAAAATATTTGTGATATTATATAAAATATTAAAAGAGAATAATAATTTTGAAGATACATAATAAAGAAAGAAAAAATAAAATACAATTAAGAGTCTTATGATTAATAAGAAATGATAACAAAAATCTTAAGAATGAAGTTGTTTTCAAAAATTGGTTACAATTCTTGATAAATAATGATTATCTTATGTTAAATAAACAAACTAAAAAAATATTATATTAAATTTTTATGATACATCTAAAATAATATAATAGTTCACAAATTATTTTAGAATACATCCAAAACTCAACCATATTTATTCAAAAAAATAAATCTTAACAATAGGATTTTTTTTATAAGTTATCTATAATAATATATAAAAAAAACTATAAAAAGTTTGATATTTATTTCTGCTTTCTTATCTTACCCCTATTAATAAACAGTAATTAATTAATTTAAAAATTAGTTAAAAATATAATTATCAGTTAAATTTTTTTTATTCATATTATGATTACCTTTTTATTCTACACATAAATTTTACTCACATTATCCTCTTTTTTATCATCAAAAACTCAATTTTTATGTAAAAACATTAACGGATATATGCATGTGGAATTCATCATCTTATGACATACAAAAAGAAACAAAAGTAGGAAAAATACTAACAAAACCTATTAATCTTCATTTACGAAAATTATTTTTATAGTCTCCTATAATTAATACGTATATTTTTAGTTATCAAAATTTACATTACTTTTTTTTCTATCTACTTCTGTCTTAAATCATGTAACTTCTAATTTATTATTATATTTTCTATCATATATCTTCTATTTTTCTAACAATTTTATTTTATTAAGTTTTTCTTATTTATTTCATCTTTAACTTTGAAGTGTTAAACATAAACAAGGTCATGGATACCAAATCTTCACAATTTTGGAATAATACTCATTTTGAAAAAAAAGTAGTGCTCTGTGTGTGGTATTAAGATCATTGATGAGTGTAAATTTTAGAGTATTTTCAATCTGAATAGTTGTAATCATCTAATCAATAGGTAATTTGAGAGAATATGTTTGATTTTAAACAACTATCCTTGCTAAAGAATATTAGGTATCTCTCTTATTGAATATTGATTTTTTTCTTTTAAAAAAAATTGTGTATTTATGTGTTACATTTTATTTTTGTGGTAAAAAACAGTATGACTGAGATCTAAATATCAAAGTTTATTTTGTATTTATGATCATTAATGGAGTATTTTACAAAAATGATATTTAAGTCAGTTTTTTTTTTTATTTTATAACCATTTTATATTTTGGAATTCAAAATTTTATATTGTGTATTTTTGTGTAAGGTTTATTTTTGTAATTTACATTAATTCTGTTAACCACAAAGTACTAATAGTAGTTTTAATTTTTAACTTTTATGATAAATAAAAAAACTGGCTGTTTTGTAATTTGTTAGTGGATGAACCTTGCTTCCAATAGTTTTGTTCTTAATAGGGATAAAATTCTTTCCTAAAGCATGAGTTTAAGTTTCCTCAAAAGAGGGGCACTTCTTACCTAACTCCCTTAACATACAAGATTTAACAAATTCCCATAACTGAAGCAGCATGACTTCCTATTATTAGTTTTCAAATAATGACTGAAACGTTGAGTTAGACATTTCCAAATCCTAAGAGTTAGCTGCCTTGTGTTGTGCATGCTAACATGTAGAAATAGAAAAGTCCAAATATTCTGTAGCTTCGTTTACTGCTTATTGTCAATCCATGAAGCCAACATTTGCTTTTAATATGTAAAGGAGAAGAAGGCAAAAAACAGAGTGAAACAAAAATCGTAGGTGACCTCTCTAAAGCAAAAGCAGGATATGTGATGACCACTCGGTATATGAAAATGACCATTCTTAAGATGGTTAAATGATTTAATATATTAAATTATATGTGAGTAATTACCGACACATGAAAATTTTGTGAGTAATCACCGAATATATAAAGTATGAGATATTATACCAGCTCATACTCCATTTATATAATAATGTGATATGAACTCATCAATTCTAAGTGAATTCTATATTTTATTCACCCTTAATACGTAACCAGGCACCCAGTTAGCAAGAAAAACTAGTGTGAGAAAAGGTAGCTAAAGGATACTTGAGCCAATCAATTTGGTTAGGCCAAAAGTTATAGTCATGGCTAACCACCCATCAACGAAGGCCCTAACACAAGACCTAAATAGAGGATCCTTACCAAGAATGGCAGCCAAGTAACCAAACAAAATTAAAGCAAAACTAACCGACCCAAAATAAGTCGCAACCTGAGCTTATAGTCCCTTACTAAAGATGCCGCATGTAGAGGAACCATTGCAGCTACCGAGAATGCAAAACCTGATGCTGCCGTTGCTTGCAAAGGGTTTGGTAAACCCTCTTTCTCTTTCTCATCTTCTACTTTTTCTTCTTCTTGTCTCTTTATTTGTACAATCTCTATGTCTAACTGTGAATACACAGAAACAAACTCACCAATGGCCATGCTACATGCCCCAGCCACAAGGCCTACGAAACTCGACAACACCATGGCCTTCATGTCTTCTCTTACTGCTTTCACTCCCATCATCAGAGCCACCATCAACAGCAGCCCGTCATTCGCTCCCAGCAATGCTGCACGCAGCCAATGGGATCTTTTTGAGTAATCAAATTCCTCCTTCTTATTTGCTTCTTCTTCGTTCTCTGAGTTCTTGATAATTGTTGTTGTTGCTCAAAGTCACTCACTACAAATTTGATTTCGTTATTAATGGGTGATCACTATTATTGTTATTATTACTATGATTGGATGCCATGAAAATTGAAAAACGATGGATGATGAAGAATGATTAAAGTGTGGAGGACACACACAATTTAATGGTATTTATGGATGAAATTTTGGTTACTATTGGAGGAGTGGAATTTCTCCACTAATAAAGTGTGTTATCTATCAAGCTTTTATTGTCCTTTTTACTTTAACAAAAATAAAATAAAATGGTTACTATTGGAGGAGTGGGATGATTTCTCCACTAATAAAGGTTGTTGAATTGTTAGAATAAAAATATTATACTGAAGTCTAAAAATGTTGGTTAAAATAATAAATTCTTAGGATATTCTGTATTTATTATAGTTCATCAACGATCTTTAATTTATCAACGTTTGATTTTTATTTAATAAAATCTAATAGTTTATAAAAATGTAGCCTATTTAATGCGCATAAAATTATTGTGCTTATATTAGACAAATTTAAAGGTATACATGTCCTTTCTAAAAGATAATAAAAATATAGATTTATCATGCATCCAAAATCATAAAACTTCACACAAAATAATTTTTGAACCAATCCAAAACTCATTTAAATCTATGACTATATTTTCACTAATATAGTGGAAAAAACTTAATACAGTATATATATAATGTAAACCCCGATTAAATTAGTAAATAATTAGTCAATAAATTAGTTTTTAATAAGGAGGATTAGAAATGTGAATATTATATTAAATTAGAATAGAGCTCGTCGAAACGAGAATTTTGACACCAATTTCGAAAAAATCGGTCCAAAATTAGACCGAACGGGCCGAACCGGTTGAACCGGGCCCAAACCGGGCCCGTGGGCCCAACCGGCCCAGCATTTAATGAATCCAAGTCTCTCTTCTTCCCCATTCAGCAGAGGCAGCGTGAAACACATTTAGGGGAAGAGAGAAACGAAGAACGTTTCCAACCCTTACGGTAAATTCAATTTGCCGTAACTCCTCCGTCCGAGCTCCAATCGCCGCACCGTTTATGGCCACGCGTCCACCGCGTCGAGCTCTACATTTCTACCGGAACAATTTCATAGGTAAATCATTCTTTTATTCTTAGCCTCTTCTTCCCCAATTTTTGGGAAATTAAGTGGAGGTATTAAATTTCTTTACTCTTTGATGTTTTAGGATCAAATTAGCTTGAGGAAAATGTTCACTCTTACTTATGTGAAGCTTGGGTAAGGTGAGAAAATTATAATTCCATTTTAATTTCATTTAATTTGAGCTTTGAGTATTAAATTGGGTATATATGTGTTATAAATGTGTATTAGGTTGTAAATAAATAATTGGAGCTTGAAATTGTGAATACTGGAGACTTGGAGGAAGCGGATTGGTTGAGGTTTTGAGGGCTGTGTTCTTTTTAGGAAAATTATCTTGGAATAATTTGGTTGAACGCTTAAGGATGGTTTAGGTTTCTTTGCATTTTAATATATAATGTTCTGTGAAAACTTAGGCGAGATGAAACCATAAGGATAGAAGTTAGACAGATGCAGGTGTGTATCATTTTAATGTTTAGTGAATGGGTTGATTGGGAATATGCTTGGTTTTGGTTTGGGTGATTTGGTTTGTAAATGATTAATGGGTTTGTTAGCTTGGATCTTTGGAAAAGATATGTGATTGAAGTTGCTTGATTAAGATGGCTATATTTTAGTTTGGTTGATATGATTGATGGAAAAGATAATGGAGCTTGTTGGAGGATTATTGTGTAGCTGAATTTGGATTGTGGTATAGGTTTGAGAAAATACAATTGGAATGGATAATGGTTTGAATTGAAAAATGAGGTATCATTTTTTTTATAAAATCCCTAGGATTTGTAAACTATGATTTTTAGTTGAATTGTTGGTTGTGATTTGAATATTGTATGAGTATAGATTATTGATCCTGGAGGTAGATTTAATATGTGGTGATTGTTGATGGGAATTGAGAGTGAAGGGTAATGATCGTGAATATTGAAAAGAATACTAAGTGTTGTTGGGCGAGACCGAAAAGGGTGCAAGAGGTCCGGAGTTTTTAGAAGAGATGGCTGCCGCTATGGAAATTTTATAAAAAGTGAAAAAAAAAAAAAATAGTGATTATTAAAAAGATTTAGATTTCAAAGGTTAGTGTGGTCTGATTTTGAATTACAGCATGATTAATTCATATAATTAAAAAAAAAAAAATTAAGAAAAAGAATGAATTATGCTTTTGATTGAAACGTATTGATGGAGTTGCGGAATGAGGGAGGATGGGATTAGATGGAAGCAGCTAAGGGCTTGGAATTATGTAATTGATGTAGCTGATGAATGAATGGAAGGATGCGATTCAGAGAGAATGATTGAGTTGGTTGGAACTTGTAACTTGGAAGTTAATATTATAATGGGCTTGAATAAATGTGTTAAATGGATTGTGTCTGAGATACGAGGTTCCCTTGATTAAGTGCCGTGGCTTGCCACCACGTTTACCAGGTTGAAAACTCGTACTCTACCTCTGTTGAACCTTACGACGTAAGTGTGACCCGGCACTATATAAATTCCCCGGAATGTAACCCCCCATTGAGTAATATTGATTATTTGAGATAAAGCTATGCATAGAGTCTTGGGGATGCACGTCGGGGGACATTCTAAGGACAATTCAGACTTTTTCGGGTTGGCTGGATAACGGAAGCGAGATGAGACTCATCAGCCATAAGGCAACCACGGGAATGCAGTCAATCTGACATATTATGGGGTGAATTACTTGCTGGTGACTCGTTAAGTTGGGTGTGCCTATATGCTTACTGGTGCGTCATGTTAAAAGTGTGTTATTGTTTTACCGGTGCAGTATTTGTTAACCTTCTTGTGCTGCCTTTAATCTATCTATTTGGTCTGGTGAAGAAATGCATGGGATGGAGTTGGAGGTATGGAGGAAATGGAAAAACAATAAAAATTTTTTAAAAAGGAAAAAAAAAAAAAAAATTTAAGTTAAAAGTTTTTTTTTTGTTTTAGTTTAAATTCTTGAAACCACCTTTTATGGCTTCTGTTTAATACGTTTGGTAAACTGCTAAATTCTGATGTCGGCGTTCATGGGATGCGCCATCATGCGATTCCGCGAGGACCTTATTAAATTATGTGTGTGGACCTTTTACATACTGAGAACATCCGTTGTTCGTCATTGCCATACTATGCTTTTTCAGTGCGAGTCCGATGACGCGGATCTTCAGTTAGGCTTGTCTGGACTCTTGAAGGGAGTGGTTTACGTAGGTTATTTTGGTTATGCGTCTGATGTATGATAGATAGTACCATTTAGCTTTGCCTTCCAATATAACTTTATTCTTTTTGATCCTCCTAGAGGTTATGGAGAGGCAGGATTTTGTTTATGTACATTTGTTTTTGGATATGTAAGTAGTTATGTATAGATGTATGGTGTATATTCTCTCAGCAGTCTTGACTTCGCAGGCTGAGTCAGGAGCTCATTATTTTGTATCTTTGACTCTCTGTTCCGTTTTTGGGTTACTTTACACTTGATCAGGCTGTAGCTTTCTTAGCACGCAAGTTACTCGTTTTCGAGCGTTGCGCTTGTTTTATTTCAACGATTTCTATTTCCTCAAAAAAAAAAATATTCCTTCTATTTTTTTTTTTTTTATTTTATGTATCATTTTATTTTAGAGATCGTAATACCACACCACCTCTGTTTTACGACTTAAGCGTAAATGCTCTGAGTGGTAGGTCGTTACATTATGTATCAGAGCATCGTGTCCAATATGAGCCTGAAAGATGGACTGATTTGTGCTTCTGTACATTCTCTGTATATGTGTTATATGCTATTAGGATATACTAGACCGATATATATAGCTAAAACGTTTTGAGACATGCATTTGAACTTAAAGCATTAGACTTCATTTAAGACTGACGATCAAACTTAATATCACTTGTTTTAAGTGTATAAGACCACGATGTCGATTCCAGACGCAGAGTCAGACGGGCAGGTAGAGGTAGGACATGCATCGTTACTCCTAGCCCGTGGGAATGATCAGTAGCTATGGCTACTGTGGAAATTATGCTATTGCAGCTATGCATCAAAGCCGACGGCACTCGGAAATAGAGTAAAATCAGGTAATTACGGGAATAATAATGATGAGGATGGGTCCTATGACACTTGCTAATATTTTGAAGTTCTCACCCTCCGACTTTCAGAAACCTCCAATCCACTAACGGGCAGATAATTGGATTCAGACTATGAAAGGGCCGTGCAGGCTCAACAGGTTCCTGAGGAGCAATGGGTTGGATTTTGGAACTTATCAACTGCAAGTTGAGGCTTCTCGAACAGAGGATGGACACTGCGATCGTATTGTAATTCGCAAGTGCACGTGACGCTGGTGAGTAGCGTAGGGATGGGTTATTTCAAGACATGTGTTTGCCCTTGATTGTCTAAACATGAGAAGTCAGTACAGTTTATGCTAGAAAGGGTCAGAAGCCACTGTTGTGGAATAATTACGATATTTAGACTCTCTATATAGTAAACTGTCTGGAACTTGAATGTCAGCGTATTATGATTTAACGTGCGGAGTAAAGATGATGATTGAATATTAACCGCGTATATATGCTGGAGTTGTGTCAGGATTGATAGTTCCGGCTTGTATGCGAGAATTTACAGATATGTTGTCGGGAAAATATAATTAGAAAATTTCCACCGAATCGGATGTTAGATTTGCAATTGAGGTTGGTGCCTGGGCCGGTCTGATTTCGATTACTTCTTACAGGATGTCACCTTTTAGAAATGGCTGACTGAAAACTCAGTTGGAAGATCTGATTGGGTAGAGCATTTTAATTCGACACAGGTTTATCCGTGGGAGCATCAGTAGTTGCTGGTAAAAGAGAAGGATGGGAGTATCGTCGTTCTCTGTGGATCGGCAATTGAATAGAGAAATCTGATGAAGAGATAAATATCCGTTGCTTAGAATCGACGATATCTATAGTAATCAGTTACAGGGTGCGTGTGGTTTCGCTAAGATTGACTCTCGATCCACGGTATCATCAGATAAAGGATTAGAGACAGGAGTATTTCTGCAAAACTGCTTTCAGAACCGTTATGGTCATTATGAGTATATAGTGAGTCTTTGGTTAACAATGCCTCTACTGCATATTTATGCATAGTGGATTATGGAATCAGATTTTCGACCTATCTTGGACAAGTGTTGTTATGTCTCAATTGGATATTTTGTTTTTATTCTAGTTTGGAGATTTATTGTAATCACTTATGACTGTGCTGCAAATTACTGAGAGACAGGAATTATATGCTAAGTTATCTAAATGCGAGTTTTGTGGAAAGTTACGTAAAGCTTTCTCGATCACGTAGTGAAGTAAGCAGGGAAAGCCATGGATCCTGCTAAGGTAGAAGCAGATGATGAAAGGATGGATTAACTTTCATAATAGAGATTAGAAGTCTTTCTAAGTTTGCGGGATAGTGTCGGAAATGTTCATTAAGGGATTTCAAGCTCGCCATACCTTTAAACTAAGTGACTAGGAAGATAGCTATTATTTGAGACACAGAGGTGAAGAGAGTTTAATGAGCATTAAACACAGATTGACTACGTGCAACTACGTGTTAGTATTGGTCTAACCGAATGAGCCGTTTGAGGTGTATATGGTTGCATCCTGAAGGCTTCGCGTTGCGTTCTGATTGCAGCACCAGAATGTTGTAGCAACGGCCTCGTGGCAATTTGAACTAGAGAACTACACACCATATTTAAAAACTTGGCTGCATTGTTTCTTTAAAAGATGCTGAGCGACTACCTCTATGGGGTTCTAATTTCATGTTTTCTCGCATACCATAAAGTTTTGAAGTTCTTTGAGCAGGAAGAGGTGAATATGTGTCAAGAGGAAGTGGATGGTAGCTTCTCGAAAAATTATGAATGTCGATTGAATTATCATCCTAGGCGATAAAATGCGAAGTTGTCGGCGAAGCTTTGAGTCAGGAAGTCTAGTATTATGCCAGCGTGGATGATGCTACTGGGAAAGAAGAATTACTAAAGGGCTATTTCAAGAGTTGGAAATTATGGGAGATCATGAGGAAATCTCTGATTTTGTATAATGAGTCAGTTGCTATTCATAGTATTTTAAATTATAACTTCTGAAGGCTCATTCAGGAGACAGTGGACAGCGGTTTCACGTAATTTACCAGCGCAGTGAACATGGGAAAAACATTGAGAGAGTGTCAGCAAGGACAGGAGGTTTGCGGAGGTTAAGAACCAATTATTGGTGCCAGATATAGGGACCTGCCGACAGAGTATAGTTTGAAGGAAGGCTCCATGTGATGCCGAAGTTGTGAATCTCCAGCTCGAGAAATCCTGTAATGGCTCCAAAGGCAATGGTGCTCTGATCTTAATACATAATTGTCACACTTCGATACAACTAACCAGAATGCACCTGGTCGTCAAAGAATACCTACGTGTATAAAAGGGTGAATCCCACGCGAAATTGTTGGTATGGCTAAGCAAGCTAATTGGTCACCTTAAATCTCCAGTCATGTCAAGATTTATAAATGGATAATGGGTCTGGTCTTTCGCACATAATAATTAGTAAGATAAGGGATAATGGTACTAATTAAATCATTGGGGAGATTTCAGTAAGCAGAATAGAGGATGTACTTTCGCTCTGAACCTCTGCTTTCCTGCTATCATTATCCAATCAGTCTTAGCCTCCTTTCCATGGCGGCTTTATGCAAGGGACAGTCACCTTTGTAACGGGCTACATCCCCTCCTCTCAGGTGAATAATAGCTTCACTGGCAGCCCTGCACCGGCACGGCTATTCATCTGTCGGTTTCTCGATCATTGCTGGAATTAATTCACCTCTCCGTTTTGGACGTTGTCACCTAACGCAACAGATCGTCGAGTTGAAGGTCGTCACAATCATTCAACTCACTTGAAGTCCTACTCGGAATACCAACAGACAAGGTTTAGACTTCCGGATTGTCTTGAATGCCGCATCATTCTAGCTTACGCCACAGAAGATTCTGGTTAGGAATCTAAAGACAGATATTCATGCTAGCCTGTTATTCACTTATGTGTGAACAGGCAAGTGTTTGATCAGGGCACCAGGTTCAATAGGGAGAAGGATGATGAGCGGTCACACCATAATCATCACCTTCATCACCTTCTTGGTCGAAGATGGATATCTTAGAAGCGAAATAAGAAGAAATTGTAATAGAAAAACAGTAGAACTTTTGCCATTAGATCCTTTGAGTCGAACTAGCAGAGCTCCACACCTTAATCTATGAGATGTAAAACTCTACCAGTATGAAAAATAATAAGTGAAGTCCAGCATGGCCGATGATGGCCAAGCACCCCTAAAACGTATAAACTTGTCTCCTAAGATGCACAATTGGGGTTTAAAACGGGATGAGCAAAAGATGCCTAATACAACTATACTAAGGTCCTATTTATAAATAACTAAGCTACTCAGGTTTACATGAGTAAGTATGTTGTGATGTAATAATCCACTTTCGGGCCCCACCTGGTGGTGTGTTGGGACCTGAGAACTTAAGTGTTGCGACGTGCAGAGGCCAATGTGGAGTTGAACGCCCATGTGTTATAGTTGCCCAAGTTTGGCGTTTCAATCTCTGGTTTTTGAGTCCTTATCTGCGCTGGACGCCATGATTTAGGCAGCAAGCTGGCGTTGAACGCCAGTTCTATGTCGCTCTATTCTGGCCAAATGTAAGACTATTATATCATTGGAGAAAGTCCTGATGTCTAGTTTCCAACGCAATTGGAAGCGGCGCCATTTCAGGAATTCCTTAGGCTCCAGAATATCCAACTTGAGCGCAGGGAAAGGTCAAGACATCCAACACAATCAGCAGTCCTTTTTAACCTCTGAATCTGAATTTCTGTTCAAGTCCCTCAAGTTTCAGCCAGAAAATACCTTGAAATGTACAAAAAAACACAAAAACTCATAGTAAAATGCCCAGAAATCGTGAATTTAACAAAAAAACTAATGAAAACATCCCAAAATTAACTAGATATGTCTAGCTGAAGAACTGATACTGAAAACAATGTCAAAAAAGCGTATAATATCCGCCCATCACAACATAACCATCAAACTTAAATTGTTTGCCTTGCCCAATGAACTGAAAATCATAATAGGATAAAAGAAGAGAAATATAATACAAATTCCAAACTATCCATGGAAAGCAGGGAGCTTCAATATATGAGCGGACCGTTGAGTAGTCTTTTGCTATCTGAATAGTTTTGGATCTCACCTTAATCCATTGAGGTTCAGAATGATTGGCATCCTATAGGAACTTTCAAGATTCGAATAGTTTATGAACTCTCCTGTTCAGTATGAATGAATTCTTGAACGCAGCAATTTTTATGAGTCTTTGGCTGATGACGCTAAGCATTTTCTGTTCCGTAATTACCACCGTGGATACATAAATTGCACAAAGCACATAATGGGGTGAAAACCTTTTTTCAGATTGGGTGATTAAGCTTGCATAAATCTCCAATTAGAGTGTGCCAGGTTCCTAAGCACACTCTTTGTTTTTTTTGCTTCAACCTGACTTAAACCGCCAGTCTCAAGTTTTCCACTTGACACCTTCACACACAGCCACGACCAATGGTAGGAGACAGCTATGTTTAAAGCTGTTAGGCCAGGGATTTATTTCCTTTAGGCTCTCCTATCATCTAGATGCTCAAAACCCTAGGGGTCCTTTTTATTTGCCGCTTGGCCATTTTGTTTTAAGGGTTATGTGGCTTTTTCTGCTTGTTTTTCTTTCTTTTTCTGATTTTTATGCGCCTATTTTTTTCTCTTTTTTTTTCTGCAAGCTTTGTTCCTTTTGCTGCTTTTCCTGCTTCAAGCATATCATTTTTAATGATTTTTATTTGTTAAATAACATGTCTCCTCAGTCATCATTCTTTCAAAGAGCCTCAAATATTTTAACATTCTTTAACAAACAACTTCAAAAAATATGCACTGTTCAGCATAACATTCAGAAAACAAGAAAGCATTGTCACCACATCCATATATGTAACACTTAAGTTCAAGGAATAAATTCGAAACTCATGCATCTTCTTCGGTTTTTTTTGAATTAAAACATTTTCATTATTAAGTAGAGGTGATGGATTCACTAGGACATTTATATACTTTAAGACCAAAGTTACTAACTACTACATGATCCATGTAAATGACAGACACAACTAGGATAAGGCATATATAACAGAAAACGGAAAAACAGAGAAAGCAAGAACAAGGGATGAACCACCTTAGTGATACGGGTGGCTTTGCCCTGTCTTGGAAACCAATGATGTCCTTGATCTTCTATGTCTTTCCCTGTGTCTTTGTTGCTCCTCCCCTCATTGCTCTTTGTTGTGTGCTGCTCTAATTTCAAATGAAGCATGATGGAGTGCCTTGATTGGTCCACCTTATTTCCCAATTGGATTAAGTCAATTCTTCCTAGGGGGTGTTGATGTGCTCCCAAAGTTTACTGTGGAGGAAAGTGCATTTAAGGCACTTCCGGAATCTCATGGTAGAGATTGAACTTCTTGGCGCCTCTTGAGCCCCATGAATTGCTGCTTCTTCTTGCTCCATCATTTTCTTCCCATGTGAATGGCTTTTTCCTCCTGCTTAATTGAAGGCATTCTCCCTCTAATGTCAATCCCAGCTTGGGAAGTTGCATGAGGTGGGCAAATGGATGAGAGAACAAGGCTAACCTTGCCATGGGAGGACTGTCAGCCACCATTGTAGGATTCTTGAGGAATATATATTCATGAACTCCACCTCTTCTCCACAATCATGATGCTGATGGATCATGATGGCCCGGTCGATAGAACTTCATACCGGTGGCTATGTGAATGAGTTGAGCCATTGAATAACTCCAACCATTCTCTAGCAATAGGCTTGAGGTCCAATCTTCTAGTTGAACCGGTCTTGCCCTTTGAGTCAATCTCCCATTGAGAGCTCCCTTCATACACATATGCCCATAAGGACTTGGTCCAACCTTTGAATAAAGTTGACTGCTCCGTTGTGTAGGGCGTGGCTTCTTCATTCATGTAGGCAAGTTGAACCGCCAACAGCTCACATTCTCTCGGAACTAAATCTAAGTATTTCCCCCGAACCATTGTAAAATAAGTATCTTTTGGGATCCGGGTTCTTACTTTGAACATGGTTCCTAATGATCCAAGCATTGGAATAGAACTCTTGAACCCATTAGGTAATGCCGACTTTGTTAGATGGGGATTTGTTAGAAACTTCAACCTCTCTTTGAATTTTCATGTGGATCTCCGGATACTCATCTTTCTTTGAGTTAACAGGGAACCTCAGGGATCACTTCTTCTTGGCAACAACATCATAGAAGTGGTCTTAATGGGCTTTGGAGATGAACCTTTCCATCTTCCCATGGACATCGGGATGTGACTTTTATCTTCCTTTCCCTCTCTAGAGGTTCTCCGGTCTAGTGCATCAAAATGGTAATGGAAAAACAAAAGCTTATGCTTTTACCAAACGCCAAACTTAGAATATTGCCTCGCGCCTCGCGCAATAAACAAAAGAATAGGAGAAGAAGAACGAAGAATATGGAGAAGGGAGAGGGAGATGTGGTTTGGGCCAAGGGAGTGTAGAGGGGTGGTGTGTGTGAATTATGAAGAATGGGAGGCTTTATATAGGGAATGGAGGGGGGGAAGGTTTCGGCGCATATGGGTGGGTTTTGGGTGGGAAATTGTTTTGAATTTTGGAAGTAGGTGGGATTTATGGAAGGTAGGTTTA
>QBTX01002206.1:22500-23682 GCA_003063285.2 Arachis monticola
AGTAAATTTCTAACTTGGCCTCTGATGGTTTGGATAGCCCTAGTCAAAAGAATTTAGACTGGCTTTTACATTGCCAGCCCAGGGCTTCAAAACATGCTCGTCCAAGATGAAACACTAGAATCATTGTTTAAAAAAATTTTTGAAAATAAATTTTTGAAAACATTTTTTTTTTCGAAAACAGAATGTAGCTACAAGATTTTGAAATATTTTTGAAAAATTTTTGAAAAAGAAAACAAAAGAAAAATTACTATCTGAGCAACAAGATAATCCGTCAGTTTTCACAAACTCGAACAGTCCCCGGCAACGGCGCCAAAAACTTTGGTGCACAAGTTGTGATCTCCAGGCTCGAACAGATCCTGGTAATGGCTCCAAGAGCTTGGTGCTCTGATACTTAAATTCAAGTAATTGTCAACAACTTCGATACAACTAAGCAGCAAGTGCACTGGGTGTCCAAGTAATACCTTACGTGAGTAAGGGTCCGAATCCCACGAGATTGTTGGGTCATGGCAAAGCAAGCTATGGTCACCTTGTAAATCTCAGTCAGGCCAGTTATAAAATGGATAATGTTGTTTTCGAATAATACTTATGGAAGATAGGATACGAGGTATCTTCTGTAAATATTGGTAGGATTTCAGATAAGCGAATGGAGATATCTTTCGTTCCTCTGACCTCTGCTTTCCTGCTATGTTCATCCAATCAGTCTTACTCCTGTTCCATGGCTGACTTTATGCAAGGGCATCACCGTTGTCTGTAATACCTCCTTTCAGTCGATAATTAGCTCACGCACCCTGTACGGACGGCATTCATCTGTCGGTTCTCAATAGCGTCTGGAATAGGATTTACCCTCCTTTTGCGTCTGTCACTAACGCCACAATGCGGGTTTTTTTTGAAGCTCGTCACAGTCATTAATCATTGAATCCTACTGCGGCAATACCACAGACGAGGTTTAGATGTTCCGGATTCTCTTGAATGCTCGCCATCATTCTAGCTTACGCCAAGAAGATCTGTTAGGAAGATCTAAGAATATTGCATCTCACTTTAGCTTGTTTTCATGTAGCACAGAAGTGTTTGTCAGGCACGCGTTCATTAAGGGAGAAGGATGATGAGCGTCCACAGTAATCATCCCTTCCATAGACATTCTTGGGTGGCGAATGGATATCTAGAAGCGAAATAAGAAAATTG
>QBTX01002207.1:0-23680 GCA_003063285.2 Arachis monticola
AATTGTGTTTAGGTCAACGAAAACTATATATTTAGGTAGAGATTTTTTGTCAAATATAATGAAAATACAAATAAAGAAATAAAGGATAAAAATAAACTTAAATAATATATCTGGCACCACTTCATTTTATTAATTATTAAATTATTTAAAAATAGTACATCCACAAAAAATACTCATAATATATAAATTGAAGCAATAATTTAAAATTTTCTAATTTTAATTTAATCAAATACTAATATTAAAACCTTAAACAATATTGAATCTATTCTAGTTCTTAGTCACGTATAATATAGAGTCATTCTCGTAACGATAACCAACTGAAATATCATCGTAAATATCAACATTTAGAATTCGTGCAAATTCAAACCATCCTCTTGTTAAATAAGCTTCATCATCCGCTATCTATGCAATGCGGTAAGGTATAGAATTGCCACACCGAGAAACCAAACTAACCCTTATTCCTCTCAATGGCATTGCATGCATACAAAAAAAAGTCGGTAATTTCTGAAAAAAAATCACAATATGTTATAAAATTATTCTAATAATGAATAACTTAAAATAAGAAAATTTAAATATATTACCAATCGTTGAAATTGCATATCCGAGTTTGTCACGAATTTAGCAAAACTGAACTTAAACTGAGATAATTCAATCTCATTATGTGCTCCACTTTGAAGATTTTCAGGCAGATGTAAAAAGTATGGAGGGGATGGAACTTGAACTTACCCTATAAAATTTCGTGGATGCAATTCTTCAATCAAAAATCGAGCTCCTCCCAAGAAAGTTAACTTTAACCACATTCCATTAGGTTGGTCATAATAGGTGAGTAGATCCAACCATTCTTCGGTAAAGTAGAGATTATTGCCCCTTCTTTGAACGCTTACATCCATGTAGTTTGAACCTGAATCAGTGAAAACAACTCGATGAGGTATTTCATGGATGTGATGCATTGTAAACGATTGTGGTAAAAGACAATCGAACTGGAATATTAGATGATAAGAATAACTTAGAGTAATAACAATTAATAAATTATTAAAAGAATAATATAATAGAATGAGTATATGAAAAATATTATAAAAAATTATAAATTGTACCTTAAAAAGATCAACTTCAATAAAAAATGAAGAATACATTCTTATTCTATGAAGTAATAAAAAAATACTAAATATAAAATTATAAGGTGACTCTCAAATTTAGATTCATGTACCACAGAAAAACACTATTTATAGACTTTAGTAAAACAAAAATAAATATATAAATTACTTATTATTAAGGCAATTTTTTATTATGTACAGTAATTACGCATTTAATTGATAAGTAGTTTAATAGTGCATTAAATATTGATTTGATATAATTATAATGAAGATATGTTCCTAAATTAGTATAATTATATATTATTCATTAAATATTAATTATAATATAATAATATAATTATAATAAATGTATTTTTTATAAAATAATTTAGAATAGATGAAAAATTTCATTCGTTTTGGAGGGAAAACGGACTCACAAGAGATCAACACGTCACCCTTATTAGCTGGAGGAAAACCCAATTTTAGTATATTAAGTAGATAATACATTTTTATGTTTAAAATACATTTAAATAAAATATTTATAAAATATAAAATTTAAAGTAACATAGTTTCATGAAGATTAATCATAAATCAATTATGAACTAACATAAAACTATAATACAATTTATCGACGAAAAATAATCAACAATTAATATTAATAAATATAAAAATCATCCAAACACTTTGATTAAAAGTATGAGTGGTTAATTATTATTTATTATTAATAATATTTTGTTCATAACTAAAACTAAAAATATAATTATTCAGATTTAGATTTTAGAAGAGTAAACGTATAAGTAATAAATAATTTAAATAAATTAAGTGGAATTAAACTAACTAATATAATAAATTATAATTAATTATGTATATTTTAATATAGTATTTTATTTTATACTGATATTTAAAAAGAAAATAAATGGAATAAGAAGAAATAAAAAGAAAGAAGAGATAAAAAAAAAAAAAAAAAAAAAAAAAAAAAAAAAAAAACAAAGTTTTATTTTTTTTTACACACAAATCTTTTTTAAAGATTTATATTTTTTAAAAAATGAAATAAAAATACATCAACCTTGATATCTAAGAGAAATGATAATGAGATAATCATAACATAGTTCTAAAACAAAAGCTTAAAAATTATATTATAAAAAAAAAAAAAAAAAATTGAAAGTAATTTCACACTATAATATCTACACACAATAGGTAAATGACTTAAGTTTAATTACGGAATTTTTTTTATCTATGCTTACATGATAATACATGGTCTATAAATGCTTCATGGATAACATATATTGCTCTGAATGATGAGCCCAGGAGTTGAAGAGTGTGTGGTGGTTTGTGTCACGATAGTTGCCTTCTTGCGACGACGCCTCATCAGAAAGAAAAAGAATGTTTGTAAGCTACTAGCTGAAATTCAGTAAGTCGGTAATGAATGATATTTTCTTTTAGCAATATGAGTCTTTTATAGTGGTAATAAAAATGGAAGGATGATGAATTTTATATTTTTTATATTCGCGTAGAATTTGATATTTTTCGTAATATAATTAAATAACTAATCAATTATAATTCATGTATTTAAATAAATAACATAAATAAAATAAATTTTTTTAAGAATTAATCAAATCCGTTAGTTGATACAAATAATAATTAGTATAATATTGATTTTATTGATTTATTGAATTCAAAAAATAATTAGGAAAATAATTTATTGAATTAGTTAGTTGATATAATTAATTTACTTATAATTGATTGGATTTTAATAAATTAAAAAAATAAATATGAAAATTATATGAGACGATGATTTTTTTAATTAAATGAATCTAATTTCTTGTAATTGTACATCATTATAAGTAACAAATCATCTAAATTGCTATTTATGTACCTTATAAATTAATGAATAAAATAATTGATATAAATAAATTACAAATTGATTTGATTAATAGAATTATAATAATCGCTGTGATATTGTGTAATATTAATACATTAACTTAGTTGATATGAAACATTTATGGTTTTAAATTCTAAAATTGTAATTCACTGGGAATAGTAAAATTAACAAATAAAAAACACTAAAAGTAGTAATGATCAAAATAAAAAAAAAAGTAAAAATTTCTATAAAATAAATGATTTTTTTGGTAATTATTGATTTATGTAAATATCGCATCAGAAAATCTAAACAATAACATAATATAAATATAAAGTTATAATATTGAAAAGTTTTTTTTTTTTTTAATATTATTATCAATATTATACTTTTTTTATGAATACTTGATTAAATTATTTTTCAGTACTTATTAGTATTAATAGCTTCCATGATCAATAAATATTTAAATCAAATAATAAATAAATAAAAAATATAAAAGATATTCAAATTTTAATTCAATAAATAAAAGTGAATCAATATTTTTTATGAATTATAACAATAAATAGAATTTTTTAGAAATAATAATTTATTTTTTTTTTTTAATTTATTTCCACATTTATGTTTTTTTTTATTAGATTATTTATTGATTATTTAATTATTCTAACATAAAAGAAAACGAAAAATTGTAATTTCAACATAATTATTTTTTTTGAATAATAATAATGAATACATGAATAATAAATAATGAATAATAATAATATAAATAGAATGAATAGAATTTTTTTTTAGAGTAATTAGCTTTCTATAGATAAAAAGTATAGATAGATGTTATAATTTAATTAAGGTTGTATTTCTTAAGTTTTATGTTTAAAAACTAATCTATCAAAATAGATATTCATACAGAAATTCTTCAATTTCTGTGATTAACTCTATTTTCTTTTTAAAAAAAAATAAGAAATAATTATTAAACTAAATAAAGTTTATTAGATTAAATAGATTGTTAGCATAATATTTTATTTTTATTAATTAATTTCATATATATATTTTTTCTATATTTTTAGATACCTTTCAAAATATAAGTCAATTTTATTATTGATAGTGATAAATATTCTTATCATAATTATTTAAATTATGTCTATTTTGTTTGGGAGAATACATTAACGCTGAAGAATAAATAAAAGAAATTTAGTGTATTTTATAGTTATGAATGGATAACGATCATTGAAAAAATATTTGGTGTAAAACTATTTTTACAGGCATAAATAGTATCATCAAAATTATAAATTGTACCTTAAAAAGGATCAACTGTCTTGAAAAACCAAAATATTCTTATTCTATGAAATAGTAAAAGGAAAATAATAATTATAATTTTTGACCTTTTTTTTTTTAATAAATTTAGATTGTATGTAACCACAGAAAAATATTATATACTAACTTTGAGTAAAATAAAAATAAATATGTAATATTATTGATTATTAGGTAACTTTTTTATTATTACAGTAATGTCAACATCATATATTATGTTTTGTTAAATATTATCATTAATAAGATTAGAAAACTTAAAAAAAATAGTCATAATCATGAGAGAATTGTTTAAATTAGTGAATGATTAGTAACTACTAATATGATGATAAATTGAAATAGAAAAAATATATTTCTTGAAATTTAGAAATTAAATAATTCTATTATATCTGCAAACTGGATAAAACTAGGACAAACACTTAATATTAAACAAAAAAAAAAATAGAATTTATTAAATTAAATAATACAGGGTTAAGTTATTGAATAGGTTATATACGGGTTTTTAAGTTATTATTATATTATTATTATTAGTTATTATTATTATTATTATTATTATATTGGATAATAAATAATGAATTAAAATTATATTAATAATTTTTAGAAAATTATTATAATTAAAATGACTTACAAAATATTAAAATTCAAAAAAATGTATTAATATCTAAAATTGATTATTCTGTATGATTAGAATCTCAAATATTTTACTCATGTTGATATATGATACTGGGTGTAATTAAGAATGATCATTTATACATATATTATTATTTATTATTATTATCTACTTATTATTATTATCTATTAAAAATGATTAGATTATTAAAATGATTAAAAGTATTTTTAATTGATAATTGATAAGTAGTTTAATAATGCATTAAATATTGATTTGATATAATTATAATAAATATATGTTTCTAAATTAGTATAATTATTTATTGTTCATTAAATATTAATTATAATATAATTATAATAAAGATATTTTTTATAAAATAATTTAGAATAGATGAAAGTTTTTATTCGTTTTGGAGGGACAACAGACTTACGAGAGATCGACACGTCACCCTTATTAATCGAGAAAAACCAAATTTTAATATATTAAGTAGATTAATATTGTGCAGAAAGTCTTAAGCTAAGTCCCGAATATAAAAGCGAGATCAGAGGATACAAGTGAAATGACTGTTTATAAAAGTTAAAATATTCTTGCCAAAGAGTTCAGGTTAACATACATTTCACTAATTTTGGTTAGCTAAGTGCCAAAGTGGTTTACGAAATTCGTCTGAATAAAAATAATTTTTGAGATTTTATAATTACACTAATTTTGTTTTTGATATGAATAAAAGTATACTACATTAACCTTTAATAGCACAATAAGTCACTTGAATGAAAAAAAATAAGGACTAACATGATGAATTTTTTTAATTAAAAAATATAACTGCTGCAATTGAGATTTTGAAAACTATTTTAGTGTACGCAAATAACTCAAAAAAATATTTTAGAACTTATTTGTTTAAATAGAGTCGATTTTAAAAAGATAGAATTCTCTCTATTGTTTATAATGATTTATAAGAAAGAATAGACAAAAATACATCTGAAAATTCACACGATGGTCATAATTATACTTAAATTATTTAATGAGTCATGCGTATATACATGCGATTTGTTTGTTCCGATGGACACATTCACCCGTCCGGCAATAATCYTGTGCCTCCATTAATAAAATTGCATATGTGTAACGTTTTAAGTCCATGATGGCACTATTACTATGAGTGACGTTGCCTGATGATTGGATTTTTGATGGTATAGAATTCACAAATGAATTCTCGTTGCAAGTATAGTTTCTAAACCAACAAAAAATCCTTTCATACAAAAGATTGTTTGTCACAAGTAACAAACCCCTAAAATTAATAACCGAAGTATTCAAACCTCGGGTCGTTCTCCTTAGGAATTGCAATAAAGTGTCTTGTTATTGGTTGTGAGTTATTTTGGGGTTTTTTGAGATTTTAGACAAGAAATATAAATGGTAAAGAAAATAAACTAAAAACTAACAAAGCTCTTGGCAAGATATGAGAACTAGAAATCCTATCATAGTTATCCTCCTCAATTGTGACCTCAAATTGTTCATTGCTACCACTTAGTTAACCTCTAACCATGGAGAAAAGTCAAGTGGATGAATCAATTTGATTCCTCAAGTCATAATCAACTCCTAAAGGAAAGACTAGCTTTAGAGGCATTCAAATCAATGAGCAACTTCTAATTATCAATCAACAAAGGAATTAGATAACTCAAGAGTCACTAATTACTCAACCAAAGTCAAGAGGAACAAAACCTACACTAAAACCCAACCAAGCATTTCATCAAATACTTGGAAGGTACAAAAGAAAAGCATAGTAAATTGATAACAAGAATAGAATCTAACAACAATTGTTGAAAAGAATTAACAACAACAATCAAAAGAAACACATTTATTATGAATTACCTCTAATTGAATTGAAAGAGAGTAGAAGAAACAAAAGTAGATCTACAACAAAATACAAGAACAACATAGAAGAGATTACAACAAAAGAATGGAAGAAGAATGAAGGATTGCAACAACAACGAATTGAAAGGTAGAAGTAGAAGAAAGCATGAATCTAAACCTAGATCTAAGAAACCTAATTCTAATCCTAATCCTAGAGAGAAGTGAGAGCTTCTCTCTCTAAAACTAACTCTAAACTAATCCTAATGAGTGTGAATGAGTGAAAGTGAGTGAATCCCCTTTTGCTCTTCAATCCTTGGCTTTAAATAGCATCTTTGGTGCCAAAGTTGGTTGTGATTGAGCCCCACAACTCCTCAGAATTTGTTGGGTGCGAATTCATTAAAAAATCATATATCAGCACCGACGCGTACGCGCACAGCATGCGTTCGCGTCCATGGGGGTAATTCGCAAGGTGCACGTAAGAGCCTGGTGCGCGTGTGCGTCCATGGGCGAGTTCAATTATTTGGCTTTTCATGATCTTCTCCATTTTGTATACTTTTCTTTCACTCCTTTGATCCTTCTCTAGCTCTTTTCAACCTGAAATCACTTAACAAACAAGTCAAGGCATCTAGTGAAATCAAAGGTGAATTAAATTTAGCTAATTTAAGGTCTAAAAAGCATGTTTTCACACTTAAGCACAAATTGGGAGACAATCATGAAACCATGCTATTTCATTGAATAAATGTGGATAAAAGGTCATAAATTCCCTTAAAATCAATACAAGATAAACCCTACAAATGGGGTTTATCATTGCCACATAAGATAAAATCTTTTTAAAGTAAAATTATTAAGTGAAATTAAACCTAAATCTTCTATCCCTTTATCTCTAGAAATTGTAGAAATTTCTGAAACCTTAACGAAGAACGAAGAATATGGCTTAACTTTAGAGAATGAAAAGTCCTATATTCCTAAGTTATTTTGCTTACGAATACGAGTCTACAACTCTACTTTCCAGCTTCATTCGATGGTGAATTGTGAAGAAGAAGAAGAATGATGTCAATGGCAAATGAAGTATTACGAACACTTAGGATTTCTCCACATCCAAACAAAAGCCTCTCATCTTCAATTTCAAGCTCTCCTAGTTCTCTYTTGGTCTCTCCTTCTCTACCATTTCTCCAATACTACCTACAAGTTTGTCAATCCCTGAAACTTAAAGACCCAAAAATTTTCCTTTCGTTTCGGCGCACTTAGTCTCACTTCACTCCCTCCTCTCACTTCTCAGAAGTGGCCACCATCGTCATCCATCTTTGCGCCACCAGGTCGAACTCGGACTTCTCGTTTCTGGCGCTCATGCTTTTCTTTTCCTTGTTGTTCCTCTTCTCTTTCTTAGTGTTCCTCAACAACCTCTTTCATTGTGGTTAATCGTCGCTCATCGCCTTTGTCATCGTTGCCTCTGTTTTGCCAGTTCCTTGCTTTCTGTTCTCGATAGGTTTGTATTCTCATTTTGATAGCTCATGGTTTATCATTTTTGTCTTCTTTTTTATCGGGCTCACGTAGGTTTTTGCAGTTCTGGCAACCTATTTCTACAGTTCTACTTTTGTAGATTTGCTTCTGATTCTACTATTAAAAATTTTTAGTTGATTATTTTAAATTTTTGTTCTTGTTAATTGTTTTTCTATGCTTCTATTTTTTTAGTTCTGATTGATTAACTTTGATACTATTAATAGATATTAAATTTTTAGTTTTTCTCTGCTTCTGTTTTAAATTTTAATTCCGGTTGATTAAATTTGCACTATTGCCAGATTTTTTTTCAAATTCTGGCTTGTTGATTAAACTTGTTTAATTAGTTTTTCAAAATTTTTAAACTTCATTCCCTGAAATGAAGTCATGTTCTTCATTTTATGTTAGGGTTATAAAAATTTCTACACAATTTATGAAGATAAAGAGATAGGGGGTTAGATTTAATTTTACTTAATAATTTAATTTTACAAAATTTTATCTAACATAGCAACAACTTGCCACATCATTTATAGTAATAGTGTCATCTTGGACCTAAAACGATAAGTATGTGCAATTTTGTTAAGAGTTAAGTACTTTTTCCGTTCCTAAGATTTGGGGTTAAAATTAAAATTGTCCCCGACCTTTTTTTCTTATTAAAATCATCCTCAACGTTCAAAAACATTATAAAATCATCATTTTTTTAATTTTTGGATTAAAATACCCTTAACCTCAAATTCTTCTTCATCTTCTACCTTTGTTTAACTCATCAATCTTCACCCTCAATTCCCAATTTCAGAAACCCTTCAATTTCACCGAACCTTTCCTCCACTTCCCTTTCCACAACAACCACTGCTCGCCCTCCCACCACGCCACTTACCTCCGCGTCCTAGCCACCATCGCCGTACCGGAGAACATTGAGGAGCTCGGCATCAAGATCTCCGGTCTCACCCTACCTATCTCTCTCTGTTTTTTTTCTCTCTCATGTTTTGACCTTGTCGCCACCGCCAAGGTTCGTCAACTGTACTCCGCTGCACTTGTTATCGTCATTGAAGCCTGCAGCCTCTGATGGTACGATTTCAATAACAACATCTCGAAGAAAGCCGAAACTCAAATTCAAACTTTCCCTTCAAACTCGGCCTCTCTCTCTCATCGTTCCCTTTTCCTCAGTTTGACAACGACAACGATGGTCTTGTTCGTCGCCATCATCGTCTTGCTCAACCTCTTCTCCTTCTTCGATTCTTCTCTCTCTCTCTCACTCTCTCTCTCTCTCTCTCTCTCTCTCTTCCTTCTGTGTTTTGATTCTCTCTGTTCTACTTCTTCGAAGGCACACACATCAGGCATCGGATCCGATTGCTTCTGGGAGGTCTTCAATGAGAGTAAAGTCATTAGCTTTAGTGCTCCATGGGTGAGGAAAAGTGAGTGTTGGGTGTTCTGGTTTGAGAAAAAGTGCTCCATCAGCTTCTAGTGATTTTTGTGTTTTGTTGTTGCAGAGAAAAATATTGTATTTTTAGTTTGTTTTGACACAAAGTACAGACAAAAATATTGTGTTTTGTGGTTTGTTGTTGTTGCAGCAGTTCTGGAGAGGTCTAGAGGACAGAGGAGTTCTTGTAATGGTAATGGTAATAAACAGATGAAGATGATAGTGGAGCTAGTTAGTAGATAGAAGAGAATGTTTTATCAAGGACAAAATGATCATATAATTATATTTTATGTGACATGATTTTAAAGTGTTTTTAAATGTTAAAGATAATTTTAATAAAAAAAAAAGGTTAGGAACAATTTTGATTTTGATTTCAAATTTTAGAGACGAAAAAAGTATTTAACCATTTTATTAAAGAAGACACATGTCCATTGTTAAAAAAGTAAATGTGTCCATGGTAGCAAACAAATTATGTGTACACATGACTAATTAAATAATTTAGATATAATTGTGATTAGCATATAAATTTTTAGGTATATTTTTGTTTTTTCTTTCTAATTTATAATTTCTAGTTAATAGACAATTATTTTGGCGATAAAAACATTAACCAAATTTTTTTTATTTACAATCAGTTCACGTGTTGGTTTTTCTTTACAATAACAACCGAAACCATATTTACCTCTTTTGTTGGAAAGATTGTTTTCCTATCTTTTCCATCAAATTTCATCTTTATTATATGTATGCACTTAATATTTAGGCAGTGTATACTCTACTATCGTCAACATGCTATAGAAACTCGTTTGAAACTTGGACCAAAATTTATTTATCTTTTGCTTTTAAAAGTATTTTTTACTTAAAAAATGACTAATAAATTAAATCTTTAACATAAATATACATGTGTTGTTTAGTTTACCTAAACTAAAGCTCATTATTAAGAGTAATTAATACTAATAGTGCACATGAATTTTCGATATATATATATATATATAACATTAAATCAAAAACTTTTTTTTGGACATTAAATCAAAAACTTAAAAGAACTATATATATTGCAACTTTTTTTCTTTTTTTTTTTTCGTTCTAAACTCTTAATATATGAAGTTTCATTATATAAAGAATATTTAGTTCGGAGACAAATCTACCCATTCAATGTGTGACTCTTTTTTCATTATATATTGCAACTTTTTTTTTTCTTCTCTTTCTATTTACCAGATAAAAGTGACTCTTTTTCCTACTTCGATTTGTCAAAAGATTGATTCTGTGCTTAGACAATTCTTGTGGAAAGGAAAGGTGGAGGAGTGTTGCTTAAGCTTGGTCAAGTGGAGCAAAGTTGTCACTCCAAAAAAATATGGAGGTTTGAGAATTAGAGATACTCAATGTGTGAATTTTGCTATATTGAAAAAACTTGTTTGGCAATTACTGCATAATAAAGATAAGCTTTGGGTAAGGATTATGTTAGCAAAATATTTATCTAGGGGTTCTTGCCTTTCACCCAATTTTTCTAATAATGTTTCAAGCACTTGGCGAGTAATTTATAAGACAATCGAAAAGCTTCGTGATGGTTTTGAATGGTGTATAGGCAGGATGTCTCAATCCTTTTGGTATCATGCTTGGCGACCATCTGGAATGCTAGCTCCTTTAGTTTCTTTTGTGCATATTTCTAATTCTCTCTTGAAGCTAGAAGATGTCTGGCACCATGGACATTGGCGGTGGGATATGCTTTTCACAATGATTCTGGAAGAAATTAAACTTGATTTGATACTCTTTGATCCTATCAAGCAAGCAGGAGATAAAACATGTTGGTTTTGAACAAACTCAAATACTCTCACCTACTCGACTAAAAGCGGGTATGAGTGACTATTGAAGAAGAATTTGGCTGGAATGATAATGAAAATTGGCTTTGCCTTTGGCGCTTGAGAATACCGGAGAAGATAAAGTGTCTGCTCTGACTTTGCCTCAACAACAGAGTTTCCACAGCTAGCTACCGGTTTCAAAGAGGTCTTGCTACTTCTGATTTTTGTCATTGACCATTGCTTTAGGACTTGCCAAAAAGCTCGTCAGATTTGGCTTAGCTTAAACTTGGGAATGACCGCTGTAGATTCTAGTTTGGATTTTATGTCTTGGATTCGTTCTAACCTCAACAAAAATGAGTTCCTCTTTGCAGCGGCCTTTTGTTGGATTTAGAGGGATAGGAACAATGACATCTTCCATCAAGATGATCCATGGAGTAGGGAGAAAATTGTTCACTTGGCTAAACATGCTACTCGAGATTTCTCCAATGTCATTACCACCCAAAAACATATTACTCCTTCATCTTTGCAATATAACTGGGAATCACCTCCGATGAATGTCTATAAAGTGAACTGCGATGTAAGCATTCTTGAAAATAAGCAATTAGCTGGCTTTGGGTTATTATTAGAGACAGCATGAGAATTTGGATAAAAGGTTATTCTGCCAGTATGCCTCTTTCTAGTGTTCTCTGTTGTGAGATTCATGCTATTTGGAGAGGGCTTGTTATGGCTTGGGATTGCGAGTGCAAAGAGGTCATATGTGAAACTGATAATCTTGATGCGTTTCTTCTTGTTTTGCGAGACACAACTAGCATGATTAGGACTGACTTTGATCTACTTGAAAAAATTAAAGAGATGCTCCAGCGTAATTGGACAGTTACGGCATTACTCATTCAGCACACAACAAATAGAGTGGCTGATTTAATGGCTAAGACTGCTGCTTTTAACAAGCAGGTGTACTTGGAGTGGTTGCTCCCTAATAGTTTAGACATTATTATTAGAGAAGAGTCCTACTCTTTCTCTTAGATCCTTTTTCTTTATGTCATTTCCAATCACCAAAAAAATCTACCCATTCAATTTTTAAAACGAAATTTAGCCACCAAATCTTAACTACAAATACTAAATCAGGATAAAAATAAATGAGCGTGTCTTATTAGCCTTTGAGTTCAAAATTTGTACTCCTCTAACTCTATTTTTTCTATGTACTCCTCCTGTCTCACATTGACGTGTCATGACCGTTCTGTTTTGAACACATTTATTTTTTAAAAATAAATTTATTAATTTGTAATATTATTTTTTAAATATTCTTACATTAACACAAATTTATAAAATTAAATCTAAAAATATAAAAAATAAATTTAGAAAAAATAAAAAATTATAAAGATAAATATAATATTCTAATATTTAAGTTAATTATAAAGATKAAATTTATTTATTTAAAATAATATAATTTGAATAAATAATAAAAAATTTAGTAATTATTAGATAGAAAAAAAATTTTCAGTAAATCTTTTATTAAAAATAAATTGTTTTATCATTTGTTGGATTTAAAAAAGGAGGATAACTAAAAAAATTTGTCTTTATTTACATTATTTAGTACTCACTATATATTTTTGTGAGTACTGTACTCTTATTATATGCATAATTATCTTTTTAAAAATTATTTTATAAAATTATAAATTAAATTTTTATTTATACTATTATTTAATTGATATATACCATTAATTAATTATTTATAATTATTTTTAATTATAAGAAAACTAATACTAATTAATTTATGAGTAATTACTCATAAATTATATAAAAGTTCATAATTTTATTAAGCAACAAAGAAATTAATTTGTAAAATTTCTATAACAATTTTGTGTGATAATTATATAAAATTTTAGCAACTAACTTAATAATTAAAATTTATTAAATATGATATTTTTTATGTAATGTTATTTATAAAACTGACTTAATATATAACTTTTATTATATTATTTGGTGCAATAATAGCTAAATGATTAAATGATAGTGCATTGTTTGAATTATCAACTAAATGAAGTGAAAAGCTGTAAGGATCATGTATTTATTCAAGTGATTTTTTGTTATTTATTGTTATTATAACAAAAATTAAAGATAAGATAATACAAGTTCAAAATTTAAATTTAAATTTTTAATCATATTTGATTATTAAAAAAATAACTATTGTATTAAAAATAAAATAATTTAAAGTATATTTAGTAGATAACAAAGAGTAGAATAGGAAGAAATATTGTTAAGATTAAAAAAAAGTTAAAAAGATGACCTAAATAATAACGATTATGCTGAATTTTTAAATTTAAAATTTTAAAGTTGCGCTTAACTTTTAAGGTAGTTCTTTTGTGGGGAGTTAAAATAATCACGGAAAAAGTCCAATATAACTTTCTATTACTTTTATTCAGGTCCTCTTTTAGCTCCTACTTTTTCTGTAGCACCTGAAAACACTTTCTTTAACCATATTATATGAACCCTATCATATGATACATTATTCTCCAAACCCATAATACTTGACTTTTTCTTTTTCTTCTTCTTCGTTTTGATGTTATTTGTTGATGTTTTTAGCATATTTTATCGTGAAGCAAAAACGTAATAATTAAGGAAAGACCCTTTTGACAGAATTTTTTTAACAGATTTTATCGTGAAACAAAAACATAATAATTCAGGAAAGACCCTTCTAACAGAATTTTTTTAACAGATTTGATCGTGAAGCAAAAACATAATAATTCAGGAGGGGCTTCTAGCAGAACTATGACAACAACAGAATATCAACAACAACTAAGAATTTGTAGAAGATTTAGATGAAATAAGTCTTCTGTACAAAATTTTGTTATCAAAATATGGTGACGAAGTACTTAGTCTATCTAGTAATATATCACACATTTAATTAGTGTATTTAATAAGTAATAATTGAAATTTTAAATATATTTACTTTAGAATATGTTAGATTTTTTTTATTTATGTTAGAATTTTTCTTATTTCTTATTATTATTATTATTATTATTATTATTATTATTATTATTATAAATCTTTTTTAGTAAACTTTTATTGAAAAATATTAAATATTATATATTTAAAAAGTTTGATTTTTGTTATTAATATTATACATAAATATAATTTTAATTTAATAAAACTATTTAATTAGGTACAGTCAAACTAAAACAAAGACTACAAATTATTAAAAAAAAACAAGGTAGTTACAGAAAAAACATAATAAATTAGCACAAATTAACCATAAATTATATGTTAAAAATAGTACGAGTTAGCCACAAAAATAGTGTGATTAAATAAGTCGACGTTAGCCACAAAAAAAAAATTGTGACTAAAAAACCCGGCTTATACAAATTAGTTATGAATGAAGTGTAATAGAATTATACTTTTTGATTTGATTATTTTTTCGTGGCCAATGTATGGTTGCTACCGTTATCTTGGAGTTTAGCCATAATTTTTCTGTGAATAAACTCTTTATTTCTTGTAGTGCAAAAACATTTTTTTTTAAATAAAAAAACATTAAAAAAAGTGGTTGATAGATAATAGATCGTTTTCCATTTGGAAAAGCTACTCAACATATTTTCAAATTATAAAATTTACACATTTTTTTATTAGTATCCTTTTCATTCAAATATAAAATATATAACAGATATGCCTATATTATTATTTAGACACATGTTCAATCAATATAGTAGATATATAGTTCGATCAATATTCATTGGCACTTGACACTAATATTTGGATTATGTGCCTATACTGTATAGCATACTTTTATTCAAGTTGGAGGATTTTGAAATCAAACATCTTCAGATGAGGATAGAAACGAATTTAAGTGATTATTATTAAGATTCAAATATAGATTTAATCTTCTATATATTCACTTGTACGTAAAATCTGAGTAATGATCCGAAGGAGATTATGTTAACTCTACTCTCTTATCTTGAAAGAATTCATATATTCTCTCTTGAAATATGGATAATTGGATACTTTATCTCTCAAATATAAGTTTAGATTATTGGTCCTCAATAAAACATAAAATCAAATAGCTACCGACGTATCTTCCCATATCTACCATGCATAGTTATTACTTTATTTCAATATAGATATGCTATGTTATTTTACTTGATTAAAAGTTGGGGAAAAAATTGCTCAAAACTCTGTTGCGAATCTTATCAAATATTGTTTTGGTAATCTTTCAAAAGTAACATCATCATGAAAACAATTGGTTAGTTAGACATAATTTTATGTTTTAGGTAATTGATTCCTTCACGTGCATGAATTAGTTGTGCATCGTAATATACCATCCTACAAGTTTTTGTGCTGTATTATTGCATTGCCATCTATTTCAATCACCATCTTTGCTGGGCGGATATATTCAATAATTAAAGACAGCAAATTAAGTAAATTTCCTTTACCGAAAGAGACAAAGTTTTGTGTGTTTGTATATAATATATAAATTAAAATTAAGAAAAAGTCTAGAACGTCAGTAACTTTATTAAATTTTGGTCAGCATGTAATTAGCAAATGAAAAGTGAGTAATCCTTAATCATTGGATGGAATCTCATACCATTAAAATTATCACAAAAATTGCTGACCTAGCACTTCTCATTAATTAATCCTTTTTATCGTGGGAATCAACTATTAGAAATAATTTTAAAGATTTGAATATTTAGAATCCTTTCATTTTCTGTATTTTTGAATTTTTTATTCTAATTCCTAATCACTTAATTAAAAGATTAACTGATGAGTTACAATGTCACATCAACGTAATTTTTAAAAATCATTATTATTATTATTATTGTTATTATTATTATTATTATTATTATAAGATGGATTGAACAACTTCAAATGGTAAACATTCCTTTACAAACTCACATATCTCTAGACAAAACTATATGAGAATGGGTTTTTGGTCAGGAAAACTATATGGGTTCCTATCTGTTGGACTAAATCCACGTTTGGAATTTGGGTGAGCTTTGAGGAGGCCAATAAATGTACCATTTATCATTTCTTATCTGAGAAAAAAATAAACTGTTTTTATTAAAGCACTCACCATCAAAATTCTTTGGGCCGTCATTTGATTTTGAGTATTCTGCTTCCCAAGAATCAAAAGATTAGCTTGCTATCAGTGTTATTGGGGATCATGGAGCATGGTTCTTTTTTCGTTTGAGTCTGCGATCGTTATGCCCAGTTCCCATATTGGTCTTATATCAGTTTGCATATTCAGGATTTAATGCCCAAAATATATATTGCTGTGATTAGGATTGATTATTGGGCATCAGGCTGTTATAAATACAGCGACCTATATATTTTTCGGTACTGATTGGCTATCTAAGCGAAAAGTTTCAGGGCCCAAAAAAAAAAGAAAAGTTTGGACTCAGAGGTTAGTTTTTGATTAAGTAAGAATCTTTAAGAAAATATTAGTGCTCCAATCCGCAACAACTTAATTTTTAGGCTGCCGGATTAAAAGACACTGTAATAATAATAAAAAAAAAACCGTTTTTAGAAATGAAAGAGAGATTATTTTATCCCATTTAATTTTATAGGCACTATAGAAATATAGTATGCGCACATATAGGTATGTATGTTACTATGAAACACGGACACTTCGTTGAGTTATCGTACATTTATCGACATTTGTGTGATACGCGTGTCTATTGTGTCCAATCGTATCTTAATAAAAAATAAAAAATTATTTTTCGAATATGCCTGGACACACTTAAATACCATCACGTGTTAGCGTGTCTAGTCTTATTCTTAATATATATTCTTAAAATAATTATTTTAATATATATTTTTATTTATTAAAACAAAAAATATTTTAAATACTTGATATAATTAAAATAAGACATTAAAAATAATAAACAATTTTAATTTCTATTTTAATATCAATAAAATATCAAAATATCATTATAATTTATCTAAAAAATATTTTATATTTTATATATATGCGTGTCCCCGCATCATATAAGATTTTAAAATTCGCGTGTCGACGTGTCTCGTGTCGTGTCGTGTCGTATCCCGTATCCGTGCATCATAATATGTCACACATACACACACACACACATATATATATATATAAGGAACTATTTTAAAATATTTTTAAAATTTAAATACCTAAAATTTATTATGAGTATTATCGTGTCTGGGGTTAGTATAATTTATTTATTTATTAATTTTATATTTTTCTAATATTTTTTACAGATGGTAAAAGTATTGCTAATATATTTTATTTTTTGTTAAAATATCGGAACAATGATAAGAAAGGCAGAATTTTAGCAAGAGAGTCATTTAAATAAAGATGTCTAAAACGTTTTTTAAAGATATTTTCTAATAATTAAAATTTAATACATATAATCGATTAAACCTTGTTAGTTTTTATTAAAATTAAGCTTGACAAATTAATTTGACAGAAAAAATAGTGAATCAAATCTTGAATTGGTCTATATTAATATTATTTTTTTCTATAGAAAATGACTATAATACCTCTATTATAAAAAATCACTAAAATACTCTTATTATATATATTAATTTTGAGAATCCTAATATTTTAGCCATTTTAATTTTTTCTCTGCCATTATAGGATTAGAATTTAGAATTTTTAAAATTAATATAATATATATTATATATATATTATAATATATATATAATATATATATAATAGGAGAATTTTAGTTTATTTTAATAATAGGATATTTGTCATATTTCTATAAAAATTCAAAATTTAATTTATTGATTTTTCGGCTAAATTAATCTGTTTGTTCTAATTTTAATAAAAATACCACAGTTTAATCGGTTATATATGTTAAATTTTAATTATTAAAAAATATCAAAAAAGACGTTTTTAACATCTTTATTTGAGTGACTTCTTCTTAATAATGAAAATTTGACATATACTTTTACTAAAAGTTGGTTAATGGCACCTGGTAAATTCGTTGGTAATATATAATTAATATTCTTGTAATAAGAATGCTTCTCAATTTTTTTTTCTTTGATGTGTTCTATGTTTTTAAATTTAATTATAATTTTCTAGGTACAAGTCATCTATTAGATATCGAATGAAAGTTCGTTATTTCATATACCGATATACTGTTTGGAGATATTTTTTTGCTTTTGAATTAAATTATTTTTCAAAGATAGCAATTATTGTTTGCCATTAATACACATTCCTAATTTGATCTTTAAAATTCAACAATTTTGGACAAGAAAATTAGATTATTTTCTATTGAAATGAACTTGCAAGCGTTTATGTTACAATGAACTTTTTAACTGAACAATATTTAAAAAATTAAGTATGATTTTGTTTTCTATGGTTCATCCTAAAAATTAAACTCTTTTTCAAGATTTTTTTATTTAAATTCGTTTCTAATGTTCAATTTAGTTTTAATATCATTCTTCAGACAAAAATATCCTTGTATTACTTCTAGTAATGTTTCTTCCAAAAAAACATATCATTCATCATCATGATCATCTTTAAACTTAAGAAGAAGAACTTGGGCACAACCACCAATAATTGTCCCACAATCTGTCACTGCACTGCTATTAGTGGGATCACAATTTACTTTTATTGTTGCACTTGAACCTGGGAATACAAGGCATAGAAGAGTGAGATCTATAAGGAAAGGAGGAGATTGGGAACCCTAGGGTCATTGCTGAAGAAGGAGAGATATCCTAAGAGATGATACCAGTCTTTGAGGGAGTGGCGATCGTGTTCCTCGTCGTCGTTGGGGTGGTGGTTGTGTTGGTAGTCGATGGCCAGAAAGGTGGAGCGTGGGGCGAAGGAGGCTGAGTGTCTCAACTCGGACCTGATTTGATTATTGAAAATTTCAATAGATGAATTGTGAGGAGTTAGGTAAGGAGAAAGCGGAGAATGCATGGAGCAAAAAGTAATATAGTAATTATGTTAATGAAGCACATCACCATGGTGGCATTCTCATTACTAGAATTTAGCTATTTACTAATACTTTTCGTCTAACATTTTTCTAAAATATTAGCTATACTAATAAAATTACAATTTTAACAACATTTGTGAAATAAATGTTAGAAAATATATTTTTTTCTTACAAGAAGAAGAAAAGCTAAATTCAAATGTCACCAATTGTGTAAACCTGTGAAAATTATACTGATACATTATTTTTTATTTCCTTTTCGCGTTATGAACATGAATCTGAGATTAAACCACACTGGTTCTTCATGATGAAGAACCACCTCCATCGCATCTCCTTCCTCTACACTTCATTTTCTTCACGATCGAGATTGAATTTCTTTCCCGTTCTCTTATCATTCAAGTTTATCCCAATTATTAGCCTCAATCATGCCACGAATCATATTTTTCTTTCCGGTTAAGGCTTTGTGATCTCAATTGCAATTTGAATTATTCTCCAGATTCTAATTCTCCTCCCAAATTTGGTAAGTATTTTCTCTCTTCTTTAACTTTTTTCTATTCACTATGTTCTTCAATTTCACATCTAGATGATTGCTTACATTGAATCTTTCCCAAGTGGTTACTGTTTGCTATCCGAAGTATATTATTGTTGTATAGCATAGACATGAATATGCAACTTTTGGTTTTACATAAGTCCTAAACTTAGAGTGATAATTATTCTTTCAGTTGAAAGATATATGATCTTGTGGTTCAATGTAAGTTTGGCAGTTTAATATTAATACGACAGCTCGATTCTTTGACTTACGATTTATAATATATGTAAATATAATATATGCGTGATTATAACACCCCAAATTTTTAAAAAATAAAATAATGAGTTATTCATAATTTATTATTTTATTTAAAAAATTTATTTTTTTAAAAATAATTAAATTAAATTTATGGTATTTTTTAGTTTAAAATTTATTAAATTTTTAAATAATTTTTAATATAATAAGATATTTAAAAAAATAAAAATAAATAAATGAATTATTATTATTATTATTATTATTATTATTTTATTTTATTATTAAGAATTTTAAATAAAAAAAAGAAGAATATTTACATACTTACAAAAAAGAAAAAAACAAAAAAAAAAACTTTTATATATATATTATATATATATATATTATATATATATATATATATATATTATAATAAAAAAAGAGAATCATTTACTTAGCTTTGGTCAAAACATATGAAAGCAAAAGAAAGGCTTATTATATATATATATATATTAATATATATATATATATATTATATATATATATATTATAGTAAACTCTGTGCTTTATAAGCTCTTAAAACAGATTATTTTTTCTAATTTAAAGAATAACTATAGTATTATTGTAATCAATTTATATTTTATATGTAATAAATCTAATTAATGTGCAAATAGTATTGTTCCAATTCATTTTTCTTTTATTTTTGTAAAAATTAGTTAAATCAAATTGGAGATATTTAATCTTTCTAATTCAAGGGGAGGAGGAATTCATCTTTTGCATATATACTATTATATTTGAGTAAAATATTTCTCACATAATAAAAACAACAATATAACTAAACTTACTTAAATTATTATACTTTTTCAAAATAACTTTAATCTTTTTTACTATTTCAAAGTATTTAAAAAGACTGAAAAAAAAAACATAATTTTGAAACGGGAGAGTAAATTTTTTAATATCTTTACACAATAATTTGATTATTTCTAAAAACATACATAATTGTTTACATATTATATTTAACTATTACACATTGTAAGTTGCTTTTAAATATAAATTAAATTATAATTATTGTCTTTCATATATTTTAAACATTTTTAAACATGATACGGTCAATAAAAGTTAAATATTAAGCACTACATTTATCCATATGCTCATTCGAAATACTATTCAAATATTTCCTAAAAGCAAGCTGTAGCTTTCGTCTAATTGTCAATGGGTTAATATGTTGTGCAACAGGCTTAAGCTATATGAACACTTGATATTTTTATAAATAACATCATGCATAACATGAAAAAAAAATTATGTATTCAATACAATGAAACTAACATCTATACAACGGACCTAAGAAAGATTCTAAATATAAATTAATATAATATCTTTTATTGATTACACAATTTTATATGGATCACGTTGAACTCTGAATCTTTCATACATGTAATATGAATCTTGAACTACTAATAAAATCCTGTATTTTTTCAAAAAAATTAAATAATATTAATATAGTTACACAACATAAATAATACACATTAAAAGAATTCAAAATCTCAAACCATACAAACAATAAATATATTAAGATTTTTATATAAAAAAGCAAAATATGAAAGCTTTGTTTTAATTAGTATACCCAATGATTTAATCTGAAAACAGACTGAAAAACATTCAACATGTTAAAATTCACATAAAATAATTAGAAGTAAAACAAACTCACTTGCATTAATGAAAGTCTTTCAAATAACAGCAAATTTACCAATAATCATGGCAGTCCCATGATCTAACAAAATTCCCTCTCCACTTTTTGCAGCAAATAAATGTGTAAATATAAGTTCAAGAACCAAAGAGCTTACACTATCCTAAATGGAAGACAAACATCCTTCAAGATAAAAACTCAAGAATTTTCTTGCTAAAAGCAAAAAGTGAGGATATCAATTTTTCATATGGTTTCAAGAATTAAAAAATAATACCTATCTGTCTAAAAACCTCTCCACTTATGGACCAAACAGATCTTTTCATTTTAAGAAATTCATGATAAAATTATACCCATTCTTTCAACACTCTTGTTCAACATACTCATTTTTTTCGTAAGATAGTAACCTAGAAACAAAACAACAAAATTGATGGAATATAAAATTATAGGAATATAATTACACACAAATAAAACACCGAAATATTCCTGATGTCATATCTCATAAATTATGTCTCTTTTTTCATTGCACCAATACTAGATGCATTTTTTTTGTGTTTACATTGTACAAAATCAAATAACAACAGATTAATTTGTTTTTACAGGATGAGCTACAATTTTTTTTTTGTACTATGATAGTTATGTTTCGATTCAAAATAGCTTGTAAGTAAAATTGAGTATTAAAAGGGATGAAAAATGTATCATACATATGTTTTTATTTTTTTCATTTTATTTTTCATCTATTTTCCTTATTTGAGGCACTCAACATTTGGACAAACTAACCTAATAATGTCAATAGATTTGAACGAATGTTTAATTGTTTACAATGAAATTATTGAAAATTTCTCATTGCAATTTGTATGGGAAAATTAAAATAAGATGTGAAGCATTGGCTAAACTCATAAGAATGATACTTTTTTCATTTTACAACATAATGACGATATGATTATATCATACTACTCTATAGCAATCTAATATATTATGCAATGAATACAGAATTTAGAACTTCATCTGTTACAACATCAAGGCTTCAAAGTTTGAGACTTAATCTTTCAAGAATCATCTTCTCTCATGGGATATCCCAGATTTCAAGGCAAATTTAATGAATTATAATGTAACACCCTACTATACAGAGTCTTATGCTTAAGTCATAATTTAGAGATGGCAAGGTATTACGACCTCTAAAATAAAAATTTAGTACGTATAGTAGTATGAATGATTGATTATAACTAGGAGCTTTTGTAAAAAAGGGGTAAACAAAAATCACAACTCGAAAGCGCAACACTCCGATCYATAACGTAACGAACAAGGATAACCAACGCGAGATTATATATACAAAGGAGTGTCAAAAACAGGAATATCAAGACTCAAAATCCGGCTGCGAAGATAACCGGTCCGAGCATAGTAATATATACATATGATAAAATAAGGAAAACCCCAAAGGAAACCCAAAGGGACACAAATACAGAAACCTATTCTCCAAAATCTCCCATAAGAGGAGTCATCACATTTTGTATTACTTAATGGAGATAAAAGTATCTAAGCAAAACATATAAACTAAAACAGAGTCCCCAAGAACAAAGGATCTTCGCTAATCCAGAAGTCTCCAGCATGCCTCAGCGGGAAACCTCACGTCCTGCATCTGAAAACCACAAAATCCGCATGGGTGAGAACCAGAGGTCCCCAGCATGGTAACAGCTTCCACATATATAATACATAATAATAGAGGAAAACCGAAGGCAATCCTAGAACTTCCTCCAGATAATATCAAAGCTTATAAACAAGCTAGACCATAAAGGGTATTTGACTAAAGATCCTTCAGTCTAACTAATACTTCTATTTCCAATTCCTTCAGACCTCCCAACCACCATCAGGAGTATAATGTAGCAAACACAGTTATATCAAACAAGAGATATACAAATAGGAACAGATAAGGAATTTAG
>QBTX01002208.1:0-11627 GCA_003063285.2 Arachis monticola
TTCTAAGAATAAAATTTAGTTTTTTTTTTTTTTTTTTTCTCTTTCTCTTTCATTTAAATAGAGACGGAAGATCCCACCTCCTTGATTTTCTATGGTACAACTTCTTTCATTCTTAACTCTCACATTAAAGGAATCTCTATACAATGTGACAATACGAGGATTCTTATATTTCTTTCAGTTGTCTTCTCATAATGAAGAAAAGATTCAAGAAAACATTCTGTCATGAAGCTATGAATTCACTGAACCTGAATGATTCTAAGGACTACATGAGCAAAAGAAGACTAAGGAGGGGAAGCATAAAGCACAACTCTCTGGAGAGAATAATCTGACTAAAATTTTCGAAAAAGAAGAGACAAAAGCAGTTTTGAATACAAAAAAAAGGAAGAAAAAATGAAAACCACAGAAAAAAAAAAATAACAAGATGCAAAGAAAGATGATTGGTGAACTACTGACCACCAAATTCCAAATTTACATGGAGAAAGAGAGAGAGCAAGCATCAAGTCGACCTACCATTGGAAGCAAACATTTTTGAGAAGACTTAAACGTTCAATATAGTTTCGTCTAAACTACAAGCAGAGATATCTAAATAGTTTCATGACAACTCCATCGAGTTGAATATCCCTTCATGTTTTAAATCCGAATTCCTTGCCAGATACTGTAGCAAAAAAGAGGTGCTATAGATAACGAAACTCCTGGAGCACCTTCGTTGAAGTACCCAATAGGGTTAAATCCACCTGGAGACTCAGCAGAGGACTACGAGTGCGTTATGCTTTCCCATTACTGTAAGAAAACAATGCCACAATTAGGAACTGAATATGGTGCGACTCATCAACACGTATAAGATCTAGCACTGAACTCTCTCCGAGTGATAAGTCTAGTGTCTGTGGTCCAAATACGCTATCGTATTGCCCAAGTGGTTTCCTCACTAAAAGCTAAAGCAAGCTTAGAGTGGATGTTCAAACCTCAAACAGAGTAAAAGGAAATCCTCTAATGATAACGCTTGGGGAAGACAGAGAAGGAATGACACAGTGAATCTGTGACGGCAAAAAGGGCTCCCTTACGACCAGACATGCTTTAATAGAACTGTGACCCATTCCATGAGATAATTATCATGCAGTGAATGGTCGTGTCTTGAAGGTCTATCAATACAAATGTCGTACAATCAATTGGACCAATATTCCGCTAGAACTAGGGTGGATCTATGATATTCACCTAAAAGAAACTGCCCCCGCAGAAGATCAGGAAAACTCTTGAACCCATGCGTTGCAACAATCTAACCTGTTCATGTACAATTCTGAAAGGAATACCTTTTAGTTCCTCTGTGAATAATGGGACACGTCAGAGAAAGGGAGTTCTTGAGATTGATGCTAACCAAAACTGAATGCCATATTTGGCCATTTTGACACTCTTATGCATATCAAAAAGATATCAGAGAGTATTTTTCCAAAGTCTGAATGGATTGAAGATGCAATGCCTCCAACAAGAACAATATACGATGCAATTCCGTAGGAAAGGAGGCCATATAAATGACTCCTGAAAAGACCCAGTCTATGCAATAGCAAGTGAACATTACATGCGTGAAACCCTATGAAACACTATACTTCCCGCACTGGTAAGAGAATTCAAAACAAAACAGCAATGGACATCGCAACAAAGGACTTAAATAGTATGGTTTCATTAAGAAACAGGATTTTAGCTATTTTAATAGCAGAACCTGTTTACCAATCAGTCATCCACGGCAACATGACAGAGAATTCTGAGTCAAACAATCCCTCCTATCCTTATTTATCCTTAGCCAATATTAATTTAGTCTCTGATATTATCTCAGGCCACTTTGTGGAAGTTTCAATAAAGAAACAAGGGTCTCTCTCATTAGAAAAATATTTGGGAGGCACACACTTTGGGGGCCGAGACAAGAGCACAGAGATAGCAAGCTTTTAAAGTAGTAAAAGAGTCATTGAAACTCCTCCTAGTACTCTCGGTGTCTATGTAAGCAAGTACAGAAGAGGAATCCAAAAAAGGGAAGTGCGCTGGATAATGTACTCAAGGCCATTACTCTTATCTGTTGCGGTATTTGTTTTAGATTGAGTTCCTGAATTAAGCCCATAGTATTAAAGTAGAGGTTTTTAGGAGTTAATATTTTTATTATTTTAGTAAAATTCACTTTTCTTGACTTCACTATGTGAGAGTTGTGTGTTAATGTGACTCTTGTGATCCGAAGTTGATAACGAAACCTGCCGGTATTTTTCTGACGCTTTTGCACGGATGAACACTTGAAATAAGGCAGTTCTCTTTGAGTATGAAGACCAACAGGACTTAGTCTGAAAAAAATCTGAATGTTCAGGAGGCAGCTCAGGTCTAACTAGAGAGAACCAATAGAGAGATATCCACTGCATGATACATCCCTCGCTCTGTCTGCCTCGGATTTCTATCGAGTTGGTACCTTGCCCTAGTATCTCATTACTACCAAGAAGAATCTGAATGACCATGTAACTGAGTGGATTATTCTAAAGGAAGCAAACAGAAGCCCAATTGGCGCAATCTCAACGGCTTTGGAAAATAGACATCCTGAAGGGACGCTAATTCCGTTGCTAAGGACTTATGCTGCAAAAATCATTAAAATGGATAGCTGTCCAATAGGTACTTATGCGCCCAAATATAAAGTTTATTTGGTGGGTAAAGGCCTTGGCGCGCGGAAAGAAATTGACCCTCCCGGCTGTTGCTTCCAAAACCAATGAGATGATTGCATTGATAGCAAAGAAATTTACCTCTCAAAAGACACAACAGCCATCAGATCCTGGGTAAATATTCCTCCAATCCCCAGCCGTTAACCTGGAACTGGCCACAAGGAGGGTGGTTAAACTGCAAACATAGGCACATGACCTTTGAAAAGGCTCTGTTGACCTCCCAAAAACGTGCGCACCAAAAGCTGCGTCAGGTATATAAACTCTTTAAGCCACTCCCTCTAAAGTGGTAAATGAGGTCCTCGTACAATGTAGAAAAAAAAACTAGGTGCAATTCTCCTTCAGGTGCAAAGTGTCCGACGTCAGAATCTCCCCCAGCACAAATCATACACGAAATGGTCAGGACAGTCGTCCCGGAAAGTGAAGTACTGAGTGACAAGATGTAGATTTTTTGTCATTTACTCATCTGTAAAAAGCAGGACACTACGTGCACTACTGTTCTTAAAGTAACCTTTTTACTAATTGTATTTGTCATCTTGGTCTTTGGTTCCCGTTCTTAAGGAAGGTAAGGCCTTTACATCGGCCCCTGAACCCTGCAAGAATTGCACTATTAATCTTAGACACTCCAGTTCAAGACTTATTGAATATGAGATGAATCCACATCCTTTCGAAAGAACCCCCTACCACAGCAAAGAGCTCGTTGAAGTTTGATGTGGACAGAGGGAGAAGCTTGGAGTCCTTCAATCCTGACTAAATGATGCACAACCATTTGTTTAAATCACCTAGGGATATCTCTCGTCTGAACCATGAAGAGAAGCATGAAAAAGCTGTCTCTCACTGCAGAGTTCAACCATAAGCCCTTCCACAGTCAAACGTCTAAGTTTGTTGTGTTGAAGATGGCCACAATCCAACTCTCTGGTAGTACCGTTTGGTGTTTAACCCCCACATTCAACTCTAAGTAATTTGGGATTGGAGATGCAATTACTAGGTTTGTTTCTTCTATTCACATAACCCAACAATACGCTGCACATCTGTTGAGGCTCCATGAGAGCTCATCGTCAAGCTATTGACATTAAAGAAAGCCTGTTGGAAAGTGGCAACGTTGTTCTTTTCTAAGATATCCTGTCCTTCAATTATGAATTGATGATACCGTGGACACTCATCATCATTTCTTTCACCTATTGACGTGTGCCCAATGTTATCTAATCTATCATCTTATTTATGTTGTCTATTTAGTATCTACTATATTCTCTTAACAGAAAGAAAGTTCACACGAAAAAATTTTTCCAAAAAAAAATAAAAAACAATAAGAATTTTTTTTTTTTATTTTATAAATAATATAGATATTATGGAAATGAAAAATAGCCACTGGATGAGGAGATAAACTAGCAGCTCTTGTAATTTCTAGGCTTTATAACAGACTTCCGAAAATTTCTAGAAATAAGCATTTCCTGGGTGGCTTTAACGCCAAGAGAAACAAGCACCAAGCGTGGCGTTTAATCCAGGAGAAGGACTAAGCATACTTTCACTGACGCTTTCTAATAAAGACGCCAGAAACCTAAGCGATGGACGCAGTGGCTATCATCTGCGTTAATGCCAGGATATGCAACATGCCACAGGGGCCGTTTTACACGCCTTAATTGGAGCGAGATGTAAGTCCTTGCGCCATGAAGGTTCAGCTGTTGGGATCACACAAAAGAACCCCTCAGGATCTTTGGACCCCATAGGATCCCTACCTTTTCTTCTCTTCCTCTTCGACACCTTCTTCATAACTCTCTTCGTTGTCCCAAATACCCGTTCACCAAATTCACACTCAATCATCTCTTTCCATCACCCACCTCACCAGCTCACATCCATCTTCTTTTCCCCATAACAGAACCCATCTACCGTCAAAATAGTTGCAGAACTATTCTTTCCCCTCCCAACCCAAACCCCTATGAAATGGTTGCACAAACCCTAACCCCTCCCCACACTCCTATATAAAACCCCTCTTCCTTCTTCATTTCAACAACACAACCCTCTCTTCTTTCCCCGTTGGTTGTGACCCGGAAATACACTCCTCCTCGTTTCCCTCTCTAACTCATTTCTCTTTCTTCTCCTCACTAATCTCTCTTTCTTCTTTTGCCACTGCCGGGACGAGCGAAATTATGTTATAAGTTTGGTATTGTAAAAAATTGCTTTTTGTTTTGCCATTAACCATCCCAATGGCACCTTGGAAGGCCAGAGGAATTCTCAAGAGAAGAGGAAGAGAGGAATTGTCGTGTCCACCCTCGAGTCATGAGAGATGGGAGAGATCATCTCAAGTTTCTATATAGCTCAGTAGTAGTAAGATCATTTGACAGACTGCACATCAAGAGATCATGGACCTCAAAACAAGAGAACAGTGAGGAATTCCCGATTCCCCCAAGAAAAATAATCCCTGAGAGAGACCTAACGGACACTATCTTCACTTCCTATCCCACAGACGATATTGGCGAGCAACTAAGGAAGAGCTCCAAGACATTTCACATCTCCATGAAATTAGAAAATCAAAGACTTGATGGAGGAGCAACAAAGACCAAGTCAAAGAGACTAGAGACATCAAAGACAACCATTGTTCCTTCAAAAGAAGGAAGACGCCATCCTCCTACCAAGGGGATGGACTCAACGTTCCTCGTAATATCTCCAGCTTGCGGTCTTAGTTCTAGCTTTAGCTTGTTTGATTCTCGGAAGGGATTGTAGGCTTTATTGTTTATTATGTTGTTCTCGCACTAATAAGTGATCTCTGAAGTGTACAAGCACTTTATCTTTTAAAGTTCTAACCTTGATCCTTATGAATCCATCACTTCTCTTAAATAAAAAAAATTTTGCTAAAAATAAAAAGAAGAAGCAAGAGGTAGAGTGGTATCGAATTCATCCGCGTGGTGAATGAAAACTATGGTTTTTTTAAAGATTGATTATTTAATCTTAAAAAAATAAAAAAATATTTTTGTTTTCTGACATGAATGCGAACAGTGCATGTCTTGATATTGTGGTTTAGAATGTTAAATATGTGCTCTTGAAAGAAATGATGAAAAAGAGGAAAAAAAAAAAAAAAAAAAATCTGAAAAATCATAAAAAACTGATTCTGTAAGCGAAGAAAAAGCAGTGAAATACAAAGCTTGCGGGGAAAAGAAAAGAAAAAAAAATGGGTAGCCGCCAAAAAGAAAAAGAGACTAAGAAAAAGCAAGCGAGAAAAAAAAGCCAAACAAGCTCTTTAAACAAAAAGGCGGTAGGGCAGAAAAAGCCCAATAGCCCTTTTAAAACCCCAAAAGGCCTAAGGAGGTAATATAAAAAAGGTCCAAGCTCTTTGAGCATCAGTGAAGTTGATAGGGTGGTGCCTGAAGAGAAATTAAAAGCCTGGCTAAAGCGGTCTTAAACCAACGTCACCTAACCATGTGAACCTTTGTGCCATTGGCACAGCTTGTGACCGGTGATGTCAATGTGACTAGACTGAGCGGTTAAAAGTCAAGGTCCCAAAGCAAAAAGAAGTGTGCTTAAGAAGCCTGAAAGGACACCCTAATTGAGAACATTTAGCAATAGCTAAGTACACCAACTGAAGAGGGTTCACCACAGTATTGATGGTGTCATGTTGCCATTTATGTATTCGAGGTGTAAATACATGGATATAACAAGAAGGACAGTAAGTAAGCTTAGGGCCACGGGCCAAGACTCAGTAAGTAGCTTGTTCAAGAAATCACATACTGAAACGTAGCAGAGAATCAGATAACACATGCTGAAACTCTGGAGAGTTCTTATAGAGTAGCCAATTATCCTGGACGCCAATGGGATAAGTGAAATGCCAAAAACTATTCCAAGAGGCAAAAAAGTGAGTATCGCCGCTTATGCGTTATTGACAGCAAGTTTCCATTATACTTCTTGTAATATTAATAATATATTCTCTTCTTATTATCCTATTTGATTTTACCAGCATTCTTGGTGACAAGCAACAATTTTAAGTTTAGTTACGGCGTTGTGTATGTCTGCGGATGAATTATACGGCTCTTTTTGCATTATTTTAATTATAGTTTTTCTTTTTTTTTTTTTTTTTTTTTTTTTTTTTTTTTTTTTTTTTCATTTGGTTTTAATAGTAAAAATCACATTTTTTTAATTTTAATAATATTGACTTATATGAGCTATAAAGTTATCTCATGTGTCATTTTATTCCTTTATGTGTGATTTTTATTTCAATCATCCAGTATTCTATCTGAAATGAGACTTGAGCAAAAATCGATTCAGAGGTTGAAAAAGACTCGAGAGAATGCTGTTGGTTCGACCTCCCTGCACTCAAAGTGGAAATTTCTGGAGCTAGAACTCCAAATGACGCGTCTCCATGCGTTAAAATACATAGACATCCAAGGATTCCAGCAATTTATATATGTTCATACTTTTGCCTGAGTTTAGTATGGAAGTCAATACATGGGCGTTTAACGCCCCATGTTCCTGACATCCCCACGCAAGTCAGAGTTTTTAAATCGCAACAGAAAAGAAACAGTTTGCAAATTGGAGTTAAACACCAGAAAGAAACAGGTATAAACTGGCGTTGGTGACGCGCCAGGATTCGCTTCTTAACTCCCAGACACAACAAAAAGATCTCGTAAGGAAACAACCTCTGCGCAGATGTGTATAAGCTCCAACTTCTCGAGACCCCCTAACTCGGCCGTAATAAGAATACTATACACAAGTGGGCCCCCAGAATGTGGATTTCACGATGCATCATTTTACTCCATTCTGTTATAAACCCTTAGAGGTTAACACTAGTTTAGTATAATAGGACTTTTATTTTGTATCGAAGGTTTCTTGGTGGACTTCCGTTCCCCTCTGGGGCCTTTTGAGGGACCATTGAATTCTATTATCACTTATGTAGTTTTTAACATGGGTTTAGTTGTTGGACGAGAATGTTTTCTACACACCAAGATAAGGTTTGGAGGCTCCTTGTTTGCTGTTCCTCTTATTGCCATATGATTAATCCAAAAGTAGTAACTATGTTTCATCATCAAGCTATCCGTATCTAAGATATTCTCATTGTCGCACCCTGTTGAAAAGACACCCAAGGTTTTGGATATTAAGAAGTTTTGATGTTATATGATAACGGCCACCATTCTCACCTAATTGAACGCGTAAGTATGTTCCCACTGAGACAATTTACTCACTTCCGTGTTCTACATTGAAGAGAGAAGATATGAGTATCGCCACATAGATATCTCCAAATACAAAGCAGATGACCGGGTTTACGTTAAGATCCGAAGGGACATTTTAGCAGTACTTGCGACGTTAATGATGTATAATCGATAAAACCCAGGACGGGCAATCATATCCTAATCAGCAGGAAAAAATGTCTAAACCTTGTCTGTGCTCTATTCATTTCCTGATTTAGGATTTGGGAAGGGAATGGCAATGACATGTGAACGAGAGACCACATTCAAAAACTCCGCGAGTGCTGGGGCATACTTTAGTGACAGACGCACTAAATGGTAATAGTAAATCCCAATTATTCCGTTAGGAGCTGAGAAGCCGGAACTTAGCGTCAGAATGAAGTACAGTCCTGAGATGCCTGATAGTGATCAAAGCGCATGGACCCAATATATTCACAGAGCAGTGATGGATGGTAGCCTTGACAACGGTGAGCCTACAACAGCTGCCAAGTGGAATGAAGTAAGAATGATTTCAAGTGAAAGACAAGCAGCGGGATAAGCAAGAGCCAGCGTGTAAATGAGCGAATAGAAAATTCTAAACAGTCAATTTAAGGCAATTGTTTAGAAATATATTTTAGTGTATGTTATTGCGTTAGTTTTTGCTTATTAGCCATTTTTATTGGGTTATTGATTTAAACAATCATATTTACTGAGACTTTACTATGCGAGCTTTGCAATATGCTTTTTTCCTGTGAGCAACAGATTTCAGCTATTCTGGCCTGAAAAAATTAAGGCTTAATTTGGGACCTGATATTAAAACTTACTGCATGATTAGGTCTTTGAAAAAAGACTGCATTATATACTTATTGGGTGTGGATTGCTGACATACCCTTCCCTTCACTCGAAAGTAAAATTCTTATAGGAAATTTCTTTCAAGCTAGCCAGTGAAAAGCCTAAAATTGGGGCGGCAAATCTCCCAATTTGCGGCATGAGTCAACAAGAGTTTTTGGAATAGTAGACACCTGGGCGTTCATGAGCAAAGTTATATATAGTCACAGTACTTTGACTTCTAAGAAGGATTCATCAGAGATATTGGAGATTGGAAATGATCAACCAAATTCGAGAAGCACAAAAGCTGCAACCAAGAGAAAATGCAAGCTCCACACCAAATGTGCAACAGAAATCGCTGGCCGCTTTACGTGCCCAAGGAAAAAACCTGCTATATAAAATGAAAGCTAATCAAATGCTGTAGCCCAGTCCAATACACACTACCCAGATGAGGCCCGGGAGCTGCTAGTATGAAGGATTTCGCGTTGAACACCCAAAATGCTAATTAAGATTACTTATTTCATTCTGTAAAATCCCTAGACTGGCTACTAGTCTGCGAGTAATAGGACCTTTTACATTGATTTTTCATCTGTCTGCTTCAGTTTCCCCTTCTTCCTGGAAAGCCCCGAACCGTAATGAACCGACTCAGGATCCACTTTTGTATATGTGAATCAAACGGTGCGATAGTCTGGTCTACACACCATAGAGATTAGACATTAAGGATGAGGCTATGCTGTTCTTCAACCAGAATAAAGAATTAATGCAAAAGCAATCTTCGATTATACTATTTTTCTATTCAATTCACGCCGACTTCTTCTCCAAGATTATTTCATGCGCACACACGCAAGAACATGATGAATGTGGTGATTATGTGACACTCTGAACGCCAAATCACCATTCTCACCTATAATGAACACAAAGTGACTGACAACACTTCTTTAGCAGTAGGCAAACAACTTGAATGTGTATCTCTTGGGGTTTTAATCTAAGATTAGAACCTTCGTTGTATAGGCTAGAATCATTTGGTAGCATTCCTGAGATTTTGAAAGTCTAAACCTTGTCGTGTAGTATCTGAGTAGGATCTGGGAAGGATGATTGTGACGAGCTACAAACTCAGAGTTGGGCGAGTGTCTGAACAACGCAAAACAATAGGATCCTATCCAACATGATCGAGAACCCACAAATGATTAGACCGTCCTTCTGGGGCGTTTAACGCCAAAATACGGTTCACTGGGCGGTTCAGAAAAAAAAAATTCCCGGTGACACGTGCGGTTAGAACATTTTCACTGAAGTGGACCAGGAAAAGAGATAGGCCTTCCATTTGACACTAGCTTCGTATACGTCGCAGCCAGACCCCAACATTAAAGCTTGCGCAGCCAACATTGCATGAAGCGGCGATATGAATGAATTGATTGGAAGAAGCATAGGAAACCAGAGGTTCAGGAGGAACAAAGCATCTTTCATATGCTTATCTGAGATTCCCACCAATGAATCTACAAGAGTACTCTATCCCTTTTAATTATTTCTATTTAAATAATTTTATATTTATGTTATATTCATCTTTTATTCTAATAATAAGATTCTCCAATAACCATTGAATCCACCTGACTGGAATTTACAATGACCATAAGCTTGCTCAAGCCAACAGTCTCTGTGGGATTCGACCCGTACTCACTTAAGTATTACTTGGACGACCCAGTGCACTTGCTGGTTAGTTGTGCGGAATTGTGACAAAGTGTGATTCACGTTTGAGAGCTCCAAGTCTTTGGCGCCATTGTTGATGATCACAGTTTCGTGCACCAAGTTTTTGGCGCTGTTGCCGGGGATTATTCGAGTTTGGACAACTGACGGTTCATCTTGTTGCTTAGATTAGGTAATTTTACTTTTTATTTTCGAAAAAATTTTTAAAATACAAACAAAAATTTTATTTTGTTCTTCAGATTTTTTAAGAATGAATTCTAGAGTTTCATGATGATCTGTTGAAGTCCGGCTGGCTTTGAAGCCATGTCTAATCTTATTGGACCGAGGTTTCAACTTATCATCACAAGAGCTTGTTGATTTCTATCGATTTTGCTGTTGTTAGTAATGATCTGCTAAAGCTTGGCTGGCCATTAGCCATGTCTAGTGTTTTGGACCGGAGCTTTCATTGAAAGCTTGGCTGGCTAGTAAGCCATGTCTAATTCCTGGACTGGAGTCTTAGACTAGCATTGCAATGATTCCTGGAACTCTTATTAAAAATTTTGAACCCCTTTATTTTCTTTTCCACTCAATTTTCAAAAAATCACAAAAAAAAATTATAAAACCATAAAAATCAAAAATATTTTATGTTTCTTGTTTGAGTCTAATATCAATTTTTAAGTTTGGTGTCAATTGCATGTCTTTATTCTTTGTTGCATTTTTTGAATATATGCATTATGTTCTTCACTAATCTTCAAGTTGTTCTTGATGATTTCAGTGCTCTGATCTTTAATTTCTCTTATTTTGTGTCTTTTGTTGTTTCTTATATGTATTTTCAAATTGTTATAGTCCTTAGTATACAAACTTCTAAGTTTGGTGTCTTGCATGCATTGTTTATTTGATCTTAGTTGTATTCTTCTTATTATTGTTTCTCATCATTTAAAAATTCAAAAAAATTTTAAATTGTGTCTTTTCAAGTTAATAACACAGAGAATTGAAGATTCAGAACATTCACCAGAGGAATTACACAGAAAAAGCTGGGCGTTCAAAACGCCCAGTGAAGAAGGAAAACTGGCGTTTAAACGCCTTGGCTGGGCGTTTAACGCCAGGAAGACACTAGAGGGAAGATTTTGTTTTTAATTCAAATCTTTTTCAAATATTCATAATTTTTCAAAATCAATTTTTTTCAAATCATATCTTTTCAATCATATCTTTTCAAAATCAATTTCTTTTCAATTTTTTTATTACTACTATTTTCGAAAATCCTTGCCACAATTAGTGATTT
>QBTX01002208.1:12177-23629 GCA_003063285.2 Arachis monticola
AGACAGAGGATTCTAAGCAGAGCCACGCTGACTTAGCAACTGTAGACTCTGATCTAAATCTAAAACCACTCAAGTTCTCAATGAACTACACAAGTCCTCCAATTAGTAATTTGGAGGCCACAGGTAGCGTCAACTGAGGGAGAAAGTTACTTGAACTCCCTCCTAGTCTTCTTCCAAGCAATACAGAACGAGACATCCAAAACGGAGACTGCAAGGCAATCCAACATAACCCACCGCACCAGGACCGAACTTGGAGAGTAGAAGAGCAGTAATTTCCACTGAGGAAGACCTCATGGGATGTCATTTGGACAAAAAGGAGTTCCCCTATTGAGGAACCACTGGAATCTGAGGCTCACACGTGAAGACCCCATAGAGATTCCAATTGAAATCTTACCTTCTCGCACACTTCATCAGCTACTGGATGAGTATCTTCCTCTGAGAGGATGAAGATGTTACTGTAGAGCAAGTTGCTAATTACCTTGGAGCAATCATGAAACTAAATGCCAAACTGTTTGGTAATGAGACTTGCGGAGCATGAACCCCCCTTGCACTCACCCAAAGCAACTGGCATCGACTCTGACCTAGCAAATTACCTTGAAGAAGACAAAGATCTGGAAAGTTCTTAATACCTCGTACCATAGGCACCATATTGACCTTGAGAATATGCTTTGTGTGACAGTGTCAAGATAACTAAACCTCCATGCCTCTCTATGCATAGCAGGAATGCTAGGGTCATTGCAAGATACAAGCTGCCAAGAATCATCACTAAGAGATGGCAGACAATTAGAGAAATAGGCTTATGGACTTGTACAGGATGTCTTGGTAAAGGTTGAAGGCAACTACATCCCTGCTAATTTCAAAATCCTAGACACTGTGCGTAAACATGATCCCATCGGCAGGAATCCCATCACTCTTGGCAGACACTTGTCCTCACAGCAACCAACAGCTCGTAAATACTGATCGCTCATCACGCCGAGAAATTAGATCACAATCCAAGTGCGAATGAACCCGGAATCCCTTATGTCGTCCATTACCAGCCTCAAGAATATCCCTCTGTAACCATGAAGAAGCATAGAAAAGCCTTCCTCTCCAAATACCATCGAGTCAAAACCATAGCCCCCCCAACAAGTCACACCCCTCTAGGTTTGGTGTTGGAGAGGCCACAACCAAACTTTACACAGTTAGGTGTTGAAACCCCTCACACATTCACAAACTCCTAAAGTTTGGTATAATGGAGGTATCCACATTGCTGCACACGCCTAAACGCATCTGTGAGGCTATCCATGAGCAGCCCAGCTGTCAAGCTAATGACATAAAGAAGGCACTTGTTGGGGAGGCAACCCCAATCTCTATATATATAATACTATGGTCTAAAATTTCTATTTGTTATGCCATATTCCATGACTTTGTGGCTGTGTCAATAATTCAATATGCATTAAGAAAAACAAAAAAAAAATTGAAAACAAGAAAAAAACCAGCAAGCAACACATAACAGTAGGAAAAAACAGAACACCACCAATGGATGGAGCGCAAACCTTACTGCATACCTACACCGCCAGAAAAACTGCGGGCACTCAGACTGGCCAGGTTTAACACCTGCCATGGAAATGGCGGCCGCCAAGAAGCTTGGTTGTCGTTTAAACGCCAGAACAAGCATGGGCCAGAAGCCTGGATCGGTTTAACGCCAGGCCCCAAACTTAGCAGCCAAAAGGCGGCATTTACTTTGCACGCCACTTGGTGCAGGGATGATATATCCTTGACACCTCCAGGATTTGTGGACCACCCACACAGATCACCCCACCAACCCCACCCTCTCCCTCTCTCCTTCTCTCCACCCATTCACCAACCATTCACCTCAATACACTTCCAAACCAAACCCCTATCACCTACTCAAACACTCACCCATCTCTTCAGCCACTCCTCTCCCTCCTTCCATCAAAAAACCCCACCTACCTCACCCATCAAATTCAAACCCATATTCCCACCAAACCCACGCCCAAATGGCCCGAACTATACCCCCTCTCCACTCCATCCTACTCATAAACCATCCTCTTCACTCGTTCATTTTCACACAACATACACACTACTTCTCCCCCTTGGCCGAACAACTAAGCCCCCTCACATCTCCCACCTAATTTCATTCTTACTTCTACTCTCTTCTTTCTTCTTTTGCTCCAAGGACGAGAAAACCTTCTAATTTTGGTGTGATAAAACACCGTTGGTCTTGTATTTTTCCATAACCATTTATGGCACCTAAGGTTAGAGAAACCTCTAGAAAGAGAAGGGATGCTATCAAGGACACTTTCTATGAAGTTCGTGGCCAAAGACCAACAGAAGAGTACTTCCCAGACGACCTCACATGTCCCACCACTTTCTAAGCTCAAAAAAAGAATGCAAACCAGAGATCCGACCATTCGACGATTCGAGAAGAATGATTGGGAATTTTCTCACCACACCCCATTCAACAAGGACGGAATTCCTTACATCGGTTCAAGCAGTTCCATTATGCCAACTGCCATCGGTAACTCACCAAAGACACCATGACATCAAAGTGTGAACCCTGACCCAAAGAATTGGGCTATACAAATGGTCTCGGACGGGTAAACATGCTTAGATGCTTTAGCCCGGAGAATGTCCCAACGGTGGCATCTCAACTTGCCCCATGACTGCAAAGGAGCATGCTACACCCCATACACTAGAAGAGCACCGTACATCTACATCTTGATTCACAAAGGCATTGGACCAAGAGTCCACACATAACCTATTAGAATTTGAAGAGGCCGCGCCTCAATGGAAAGAAGAGCATTCAAGAGGAAAAGCCTCAGTTCTTCAACTAAAGAACGCATTGGACCCTCTAGCCCCCGTGTCACGGGCATGGTTTGGAGTCTTATCCCAACAACTCAACATTCCACTACCCACTAGCACGACACCGGTCTGCAAGCACCCCTATACCATAGACGCACAACCAAGGATCTTAGGCATCATTGGAATTAGGAGGAAGTAGAAGTTCATGAAAACTACAATACCAAGCTGTACAAGGTAGCAGACAAGTCCTCTTACTTTGAAAGTTAGCCTTCCCCTCATCTCATCCCATCATTAAGAAAAGGATTGGAGCAACCCAAGAGATCCACTCCAACTGAGACATGAGGAAATCTCATCATTGAAATCTCTGAGGGCCTTTCAATGGATGCATTTTCCTCCACGAAACTATTGGGAGCAAAGTAACACCTCCCTAGGAGAAATAAGTTCCAACAATGGGACAATTAAGGGTGGATCACCAAGAACATTCCATCTCCTCCATGAAATTAGAGAAGACCAAAGAGGTCATGAGAGAGGAGCAAAAAAGGCAAGGAAGAGACATGGAGGAGCGCTTAAGCACTCCATTAGATCTTTAAGAGGAAGAACAAAGCCGCCATCACTAAGATGGACCCTCTTATCTCCTTGTTCGTTTATTTTTCTGTTTTACTCGAATTTTTATGCTTTATGTGTATCTATGGCTCTGTGTCTTCTTATTACATGATCGTTAATGTCTAAGTGTCTATGCCTTAAACCAATGAAAATGAATCCATCACCTTTCTGTAAATTGGAAAAATGTTTTTGTTAATTCGAAAAGAAAAATAGAAGGCGCATGAATTTTGAATTTATTATAATTTTTTTTTTTTTTTCCAAAGATTGTGTGGCAAACTTATTTGTTATCTGACATAAATGCCTAAACACTACCCCACCCTACACCTCACACAGCCGTGCCTATTTTGTTAATCTTGAACTTGTTTCACTGAATGCTTGAAAAGGTTTGGCTCTTGAAGCAATGATCGGAACAGGCACCCGACACGCAGTCTATTTGTTAACTCATTGCGAAAAACAAACCCTCGACAAACCTTATTTTTGAAGCAAGAAGAAAGCATGAAAGCTTGCAAAGAAAAAAAATATATATATGCACAACAAAAAAAGAGACGAGAGAAAGAAAAGAGAAAAAAAATAAAATCTGAAAATAACTCTAGTCTTTTCTTGGAAATTGATACTTTTCCCGGGAAAACTCAAATCAAGGATTACACCAAGGCTCAAACATTGACATCAGCGAATAGGGGCCACAAAAAAAATCCTGGCCTAAGCGGCTAAACCAAGCTGTCCCTAACCATATGCTCTTGGCGCTGAGGTACTGTCAATGAAAACTTGAGACTGAACGATTAAAAGACGTGGTCCAAAGCAAAAAGAGTTGTGCTTAAGAGGCTCTGGACACACTCTAATTGGGGACTCTAGCAAAGCTGAGTTCATAACTGAAAAAGGTTCACCTAGTCATGTGCCTGTGGCATTTACATATCCGGTGCCAGGAATACTGGAGAAAACAAAACATGCTTAGGCGTCACGGCCAAGACTATAGAAGTAGCTGTAAGTTGATGTGTTCAAGAATCAAACATACTCTAACTAGGGAAAATAAATAACTACTTATCTGGATTCTGAAGTTCTACTAGATGCCAATCATTCTGAACTTCAAGGGGATAAAGTGAGATGCCAAAATGTTCAGAAGAAAAAGCCAAAAGCCCCGCTCATCTAATTAATTACTTGATCTTCATAGATGTTTTTTGGAATTCATTGTAAATAGATTCTCTTCTTTTTATTCCTATAATGATATTTTTAGTTGCTGGGACAAGCAACAATTAAGTTTGGGTTGTGATGAGCGGATAAATTAGTATACGCTATTTGGCACTGTTTTTAGCTATATTTTCTAGTTGTTTTAGTTAGTATTATCTATTATGTATTTTTATTAGTTTTTGATTAAAATTAACAATTTGTGGACTTTACTATAGTTTGTGTGTTTTTTTCTGTTGATTTCAGAATTTTCTGGCTGAAATTGACGGGACCTGAGCAAAAATCGATTCAGGGCTGAAAAAATGACTGCTAATGCTGTTGGATTTGACCTCCTCTACTACTCGAATTATGTGGTTAATCTGGAGCTTACATCAGAATGCGCGAGATTGGCACTTACTACTGCAATTTGCGTGGAAAGTAACATCCTGGGATTTCTAGCCAATTATATTAAGTAGTCCATTACTTTGCCCAAGACTTTTGATGGCCCAAAACTGGGCGTTCCAAACGTCAGTTAGAGAATTCTTGGCATCAAAACGCGCAAAACTGGCACAAAAAGCTGAGGAGTTAAACCCACAAACTGCACAAAAGCTGGCGTTTACTCAAGAAAAGTCTCTACATGGTGAAAGTTCAATACATCTCAGCGCCAAGCATACACCCAAGTGGGGCCCGGAAAGAAGAATTTCTGCATTAATTTACTTATTCTCTTGTAAAACCCTAGGCTACTAGTCTCTATAAATAGACCTTCTTACTATTGTATCTTTCATTTTTGGTTCCTTCGTGTTCCCTCTACTCGGGCCGAAGCAATACACATTATTCACTTTATGTATTTCAATCGGTGGCAGTTTCTACACACCATAGATTAAGATTATGGTGGGCTCTGACTGTTCTATTCTGAATTAATGCAAAAATACACCTGTTTTTCTATTCAATTCACGCCTACTTCTTTCTCTAAGATATTCAATTCGCACACAAAGAACATGGATGACATGTTCATGATTATGTTCACATCACATCACCATTCATCACCTATGAACGCTGTGTTGGGTTGCCTGACAACCACTAACTGCTTTTACATGGCAAACAAGCTGAAGTGTTGAATCTCTTTGTTCTAATTCTTTAAGATTTATTAACTCTCTCTATAGCTAGAATATATTGGCATGGCCATTCCTTGAGATTTCTCTGACGTCTAAAACTTGTCGTGTGGTATTCTGCAGTAAGCATCTTGGGAGTGGGATGAGCGTGATGTGAGCGTGTCAGAACTCGTGCGAGTGTGGTGTTGTTGAAGACGCAAAAAGATCAGATGGATTCCTATTCCAACATGATTGAGACAAACACGACATGATTAGCCGGCTCGGTGACAGCGATTCTAGAATATTTTCACTGAGAGGACAGAAGTAGCCATTGACAACGGGTGATGCCCAACAAAAGGCTTGGCCATGGAAAGAGATATGAATGATGAAGAAGTGAAAATAGAAAGCAGCAGGCTTCAGGAGAGAACCAAAGCATCTCCATACGCTTATCTGAAATTCCTACAATAATTACATAAGTATCTTTATCTCTATCTTTATTTTATCGTTATTATCTTCTTTAATTATCATCCTCCGATAACCATTTGTGAATCCGCCTGACTGAGATTTACAAGATGACCATAGCTTGCTTCAAGCCGACAGTCTCCGTGGAATCGACCCTTACTCACGTAAGGTATTACTTGGACGACCCAGTGCACTTACTGGTTAGTTGTGCGAAATTGTGACAAAGTGTGATTCACGTTTGAGAGCTCCAAGTCTTTGGCGCCATTGTTGATGATCACAATTTCGTGCACCATTCACATTGGCCACGACAATGGCATGCTCCTCTTGAATTTGATGGCATTGATCGGTGTAATGTGTGGTGCTAGAGCACAAACCACAAATTCTAGGAGGGCCTTCAAGTTGAGCAACTTGAGGTAGGGCTTGGATGGCTTGGATGGAGTAGTATTCCTTTTGATCTTTTTGTATTTGCGTGAGGATAGTGGTCATGTCCCCAAGCGCCTTGGTTAAGCTTGCTTCAGAAGGGGATGGTTCTACCACACCCTTGAGAGGATTACTTCTCACCCTTACATGTTGTGTAGCCTTGGCAGCATCATTTATCAATTTCCAAGCTTCTCCCTCTGTCTTGTTTTTTGAAAGGGAACCGCCACTAGAAGTGGTGAGCAATCTTCTATCTTCTGCACAAAGACCTCCGGTGAAGTAGCTAATGAGCAAGTGAGTGTTCAATCCATGATGTGGACAAGATTCTAAGAGCCTCTTAAACCGAGTCCAATACTCATACAAACTCTCTTGGTCCTTTTGCATTATACCCGAAATCTCCTTCCGGATGTAGTCGGTCTTCTCCGATAGGAAGAATTTATCTAGAAACTCTATTCTCAAGAAATCCCAATTGGTCACAATCTCATCCAGTTGTGAATAAAATCACATCTTTGCTTGCCCTTCAAGAGAAAAGGGAAGGCAAAAACCATAATAGCTAACTCATCGGCTCCATGCCTTCGAGCCGTAGAACAAGCAACTTAAAAATCTCTTAGATGTTGGATGGGGTCTTGACCCGGTAACCCATGATACTCAGGAAGTAGATTTATCAAGCTACTGTTCAACTCAAAGTTTGGATCAAGGTTGGGATACCTTGCTTGCAAAGGTTGAAGTATGATATTCGGAGCTCCTTGCTCATGCAAAGCGATCCGTCGTGGCTCCGCCATGTATGGCTCACCTGTAGGATGCAAAAAAGATGTATTAGTAATTTCAACAGAAGAATAGGAAGTAGCGGACTCCAAGTCACTCTCGGTGCCGTCTAGTGATTCGGTATGTCCCTCAAGAGAGGCCGAAGTACTAGCCATATAATCTAACCGCCGTCTAGCTTGCCGAGTGTGTAACAAGGTCCTTTCAATCTCAGGGTCAAACTCGGCTAAGCTAGAATTTGGTTGAGACCGAGTCATCAAACTTGGGAGTCATAGCACACATACAAAAGAAATCTAAACTATAGCTAAGTATTAAAAGAAAGTAAACTATCTACAATATTCACATATTCACATAACCAATATCAAGGCATATGTTGCAACCATTCCCCAGCAACGGCGCCAAACATTTGATGCGCGCTCATGGACTATGTTGGTATAGAATTGCTCAATAAAAAAATAAAAAAAAAAAAAAAAAAAAAAAAAAAAAAAACACCAAAAATTTTTTTTTGTCCCTCGGAGTTATCCCAATAAACAAAGTTTTTAAAGGGAAGGGGGGAAAGGTTTTTTAGTTGTCACAAGTTCAACCCCAATAAAATAACCGACAAGTATTCAACCTCGGTGCAAAGTCTCACTACAAGAATCGGGCAAAACATGTTGCTCAAACATTGGTCTAGAAATGGGCCCGGCTTATAAGCTCTCATAGCAAAAGAAATTAACAACTAGGAATTCAAAAGCAAAATCTTGACGTGTCAAGAAAACAATTCAAACCAACTATGAGCAAAATGAAATAATTCCCAAACTCATAAAAATAGCATCCCATGTATTTCTTATTCTAAAACTAAACAAGTAACTATAACTAAGCGAAGCTAATCAAGATTTTTGGGTTTTTCAGAAGAATTGTATAAAACGATCTTGCTAGTTGGGAGATTGGTGTGGCTACGTTCCTGAGATGTAGGGACGAGTTCAATTAATGAGGAACCAAACTCATTAAGTTTTCTTCTATACTTGATGTATGTTAAATGATTTGGTCAACATTAACCCATAAGGTCCAACCTAACTGCTAATTAACTTAGTAGTAGGCTAGTGTCAATGGCTATCAAATTGACCACTAAGGGTTCCCAAATCATCAAATCCATTAGACCCAATGACTCAAGTTTACCCAATTCCCTTAGCCTAGGCCAAGAGTAAAAAAGACTACCCTATAATCAAGGGAAACATTTCATCAAACACATGGTAAGCATTAATAAAAAACCTATTCAAATTGCAATTAAATTAGAACTAACAAGTACCCACTAACAATTACCAACATACAATCACTCAAACAATACAATTAATCATGAAAATCATCAATGCAACAAGAACAAATCAAGATCTACAAAATTCATGAAATGAGGATAAAATGACAAACAACAAGGAAACATAAAACAAACACAAGATCTAAGCAAAATTATACTAGAGAATTCAAATTAAACAATTAAAACTAGTAATTAACAAGATCTAATTCAGAATTCAACAAGGGAAGATCAAATTAAATTAGATCTAGAGAGGAACAATGGTTTCTCTCTCTAGAAGAACAAAAGAACAAAAAACTAACTAAAATTATGTCTAAGTGTAAAAAGATTGATCCCCCCTTCCCCCTAGCATCCTTGGGTCTTTTCCATGTAGAAACAGCTTGAATTTGGGCCTGATGAGTCTCAAAAATCGCCAGGCACGATTTTCTTTAATGAGGTCACGCGCAGTGATGAGCGAATAATTTATACGCTTTTTGGCATTGTTTTTACATAGTTTTTAGTATGTTTTTATTACTTTTTATTATATTTTTATTAGTTTTTATTTAAAAATCATATTTCTGGACTTTACTATGAGTTTGTCTATTTTTCGGTGATTTCAGGTATTTTCTGGCTGAAATTGAGGGACCTGAGCAAAAATTTGATTCAGAGGCTGAAAAAGGACTACAGATGCTGTTGGATTCTGACCTCCCTGCACTCAAAGTGGATTTTCTGGAGCTACAGAAACCCAATTGGCGCGCTCTCAATTGCGTTGGAAAGTGGACATTTGGGGCTTTTCAGCAATATATAATAGTCTATACTTTTTCTGATATTTGATGGCCCAAACTGGCGTTCAAAGTCTGCCCAAGGAATTCTAGCGTAAAACGCCCAAACTGGCACCAGAATTGGAGTTAAACGCCCAAACTGGCACCAAAGCTGGCGTTTAACTCCAAGAACAGCCTATGCACGTGAAAGCCTCAATGCTCAGCCCAAGCACACACCAAGTGGGCCCCGAAAGTGGATTTCTGCATCATTTACTTATTTCTGTAAACCCTAGGCTACTAGTTCATTATAAATAGGACCTTTTACTATTGTATTTTCATCTCTGGACGTTTAGTGCTTAGACCTTTGGTATGGAGGCTGGCCATTTGGCCATGCCTAGACCTCTTTTACTTATGTATTTTAAACGGTAAAGATTCTACACCCCATAGATTAAGGTGTGGAGCTTTGCTGTTCTTCATGAATTAATGCAATTACTACTGTTTTTCTATTCAATTCACGCCTACTTCTTCTCTAAGATATTCACTCGCACTTCAACCTGATGAATGTGATGATCGGTGATACTCATCATCATTCTCACTTATGAACGCGTGCCTGACAATCACTTCCGTTCTATCTGCAATAGCTTGAGTGCATATTTCTTGGGTTAGAAATATAAAAATTTTTGAAAAGTTTTTTTTTTTTTTCAAAAGATAAAAAGTGAAAAAGTGGTATGAGTGATTTTGAAGAAGATTTTGAAATCAGCATCGAAAAGATAGATTGAAAATTATTTGAAAAAGATGTGTGTGAAAATATATTGAGAATATATATTGAAAAATAATTTAAAAAGATGATTTTTATTTGAAATCAAAGTTGATTACTTGACTAATAAAACATAAAGAAATAAAAGAGGAACATTTCTTAATAGCAAGTAAAACTTGAAATTTTTGAAATCAAATAAATTATTGTTAGCATTAATTCGAAAATATGAAAAAATAAGAAAGAGATTTTGAAAATCAAATTTTAAAATTTTCTTTTTTTTAAAAGAAGATTAAAAGATATAAAAGTTTGATTTTGAAAAATTATTTTTTTTTAATTAAAAACTAATTACCTCCCTTGTTGTCCTGGCGTTAACCGCCCAGAATGGTATCCATTCTGGCGTTTAACGCCCAAAATACTACCCTTTTGGGCGTTTAAACGCCAGCAGGTACCCTGGCTGGCGTTTAACACACCAGTTTTCTTCTCATTGGGCGTTTTGAACGCCCAGCTTTTTTCTCTGTAATTCCTCTGCTGTATGTCTGAATCTTCAATTCTCTGTATATTGATTAAAATAATTTTTGAATTTTTTAATTGTTTTAATGATGAGAGAGAACAACAACAAAATGAAACTAATCATAAAAAAAAAACAATTTTAAACTTTTATCAATATTCAATTAAAGATAGAGACTAACAAATGAGAATACACATGAGAAAACAAACAAGACACAAAACAAGAATTTAAAGACAGACCCAAGAAAATAATAAAAAAATTAAAGATCAATGAAGAACATAAGCAATGAAATTTTCGAAAAATTTTTAAGATAATTTAAAAATATGCAATTGACACAAACTTAAAATTTGACACTACTCAAACAAGAGAACAAAAAAATTTTTGTTTTTATGATTTTTATAATTTTTTTTGTTTTCAAAATTAATTTGGAAAAAGAAATAAGGATTTTCAAAGTGTTTATAAGAATTCCAGGAATCAATGCAATGTTAGTCTAAAGCTTCAGTCTAAAAATGATTAGACATGGCTAGCTCAAGCTTCACAGGAGATTACATACAACAGCCAGATTGACGGGATCCAATTAGCTCATGATGATAAAAGGCATCATCTGAAACTCTAGAATCATTCTTAAAATTCTGAAGTCATAGAATAGTTTATTTATTTATTATTTTTTTTCGAAAATAAAGTTTAAAAATATAAAATTATTAATTAGCAACAATGATGAACCGTCAGTTGTCAAACTCGAACAGCTCCCCGGATCCTACTCGGAATACACAGACAGGTTTAGACTCCGGATCTCAGGAATGCTGCAATAATTCTAGCCTATACCACGAAGTTTCTAATCTTAATAGATTAGAA
>QBTX01002209.1:0-23622 GCA_003063285.2 Arachis monticola
TAATTGGAGTTTCCACGTTAAATTCTTGTGTTGTGATTGTGTCTATTTTATTTCTCTGTCAAAGGTGTTTTCTCAAGGGGGAATTGTGTCTTATTCCCAACACTTTCGTATCTGACTTTTGGAATAAGTATTAATTTAATATATAACATTTTAAACATTTTATTTTAATCTTAAAAGATTTTAAAAGTCCTATTTCAATTTTAAAAAATTTTGAACGAATTTAATATTGTCCTACCATTAAATTTGATATGAATAATTAGTATATTAAAAAACTAATAATATTTGATTTTAGTACATAAATAAAAATGACACACCAACAATCACAAATTTTTTTTTAATTATAAAGCATTGATAATTGATTACTAGGATTTGGATATTTTTTTTTACAAAAAAAAATTAAGAAGAGAATGTGTTATAAAAGAATTTTTATTATGTTTTTCTAACACGCAGAATAAGATATGACTTAACAATAATATTGTTAATGTTTATATTACTTATTTCAGTAATTATTTGTATCAAACTTAATAATACAATAATATTAAATATTTAAACCCATTTAAAATATTAAAGATTAAATTAAAATTTAATTTAAATATTAAAAACTAAAATAATACTTTATTCTTTGACTAATTTAGATGATAGAAGTAGAATTTATTATTTTCAAAATATTAGTATTAAAAATTGAATTAAATTAAATATTATAATAATTTTAAAATTTTTGACAAATGTTAAGATGGAAAATACTTTTTATCCTTTTTTATTTTTTTCCCATTTTTCTTCTTCTCTTATTTTACCAAAAAGAGAGAAACAAAACTTGTTACTGTATATTTGTTGGGACATCTCACATCAGTAGCATTTTTATTTTTCTTGTATTAACAAGTTTCTTATGGGTCCACAGCAGGTTGGGCCAAGAACGCTCCATCCCCACCCTGCCCCGCTACTCTGTAATCTTCTTTATTTGCCCCTTTGACTTTTGGTGCGTTTTAGTTGAAGCCCACTGACATGTCAGCTACCACACTTCATTCCCGTTATAGAACTCATCATCATCATCCACCACTAGACACTAGAATTTCAACCAGAATCAGATATTGTTCCTTCGTTATTAATGTATTTTCTTTTAATTTGAGTGTGAAGCAAGGAAAAAGCAAAGAAGAATATAAATAGACCAAAAAGGACATGCGGTGTGCAGCTACTAGCTGCTAGTAGGTGTAACTAAGACGACGAATTTAGGTAAGGAAACATTAAAAAAAGAATACACGATGATGTAAATAATATGGATAGGTAGAGCAGAGCAATCTGAAATCCGAATACACCACACTTGGTTCATAAAATTCTAATCCAATCATATTCCTACGTTCATGATCCACAGGCCAACCAGGCCCACCCAACTTTACCACTGGGCTCACACTTTCTTTCAAGTTTCAACCTCAGCTGCCTCCACGCGCATTTTAGTGGCAACCTTTCTCTACTATAWTCTTCTTCACCGGGCGGAAGCGCAAGTTAGTCGATCCCTTTAAACCAAGCTTAAACTGCCAAACGTGACAGCTTATAACTGAAAATGAAAATCATACATACTTTCCTGTAATACCTGAAATACCCCTACGATCTGGTTCCCTATTCAAAATCCCAAATTCATCTTGGATCACCCTCTTCTCTCTCTCTCTCTCTCTCTCTCTCTCTCTCTCTCTCTCTCTGGCACCTCATTTCTGTGGAGTGTTGTGTGTCACAGAGAGAGGGGATCTTTGTTCTTGGCGCTTCTTCCTCTCCTCTCGTTGTTTCTCATGGAGCTTCAAGGTCCCTCAGATCAGTGCCATCCCGAGAGGAAAGGCCAGAAGAGGAAGCTCGAGGACGAGTTCGAAGAAGACCACCACCAGATCTCCACTCCTCCTACCGGCGACGCCCGCGACGCCATCCTTGCCGACGTCCAGGAGCAGGTTTCCATCCTCAACTCTACTTTCTCATGGAAGGAGTCAGATCGAGCCGCCGCCAAGCGCGCCACTCACGCGCTCGCCGATCTTGCCAAAAACGGTAAATCCTCCGTTACTCTTCCTCGATCTCCTAGCGTGTTGCTCCCTTCGTTTCGGTTTTTGGCGAATTCGGTCGTGCATGTCTCTCGGTGTAAATCCTTCGGTGGTTGTGTCTTGCAGAGGAAGTGGTAAACGTGATTGTCGAAGGAGGAGCTATTCCGGCTTTGGTTCAGCACCTCCAAGCTCCCCTCGTGACGGAAGAAGACCTCGTTCAGAAGCTGTTGCCGTTTGAGCATGAGGTCGAGAAAGGGAGTGCTTTTGCACTTGGACTTCTTGCCGTCAAGGTAACTTCTACTCCCCCCTCCCCTAATATTAATTATTGTTTAGGAATTATTACATTAGAACTCATTTGTGCCGTGGATTTTGCACTCTGAGGTGTATCTGATGTTTGATATGATTCTGCAAAAGTGCAAATTAAGATTATGGTTATGCTTCGATAACTACCAATTACTAGATAATATATTCCTGTAATAAATTACCAGAAGCGTTAGTTTATTTAAATTCTCTCACTCAGTGTTATATTTTAAAATGTTATATTTCTGTTTCTTGGGAATACTAGCAAAATAATAACCCAAATTATCTTATTTAACTTAATATTTATAATTTTTTTTATAATTTTATGTAATTAACATTTATAATTATACTCTTATTATGTGTAATATTACTTAATTAGTCCAGTAATAATTAAGAAATGCAAAATAAATTAAGCAGTAATTAAGAAATGCATATAAGATAACTTTAAGCTGTTTTCGGGCTGATGTTATTGTAATTTCTAATATATAAGTAGATTAATAGAAGAGTTATTTTACGTAAAATTATCTTACTCGTCGTTAATTAAGTATTTCATCTAAAAATGTTATTGTTCCATTAAGTAAGGCTAGTTGTATTGTTTTTTGTTAAGCTTTGTGGAAGCCTCGAAGATGTCGCATGTTTCCTAAACTTGCTTTATTTTTTTTTTCCTTTGCTTGAAAATGCCTTCCCTTCTACAGCCTGAACATCAACAGCTCATTGTTGACAATGGTGCCTTAAAACACCTTGTTGATCTACTRAAGAGGCATAAGAATGGTTTAACATCTCGTGCCATTAATAGTCTCATTCGTAGGGCTGCAGACGCTATCACTAATCTTGCTCATGAGAACAGCTGCATTAAAACCCGAGTCAGGTTTGCTTCCTTATGGACTGTAATACATTTAATTTGGTTTGGAGTGATTATGTGTCATGATTACCTGGAATTGTTATGCAGGATGGAAGGTGGAATTCCGCCTCTTGTTCATTTGCTTGAATTTGCAGATACAAAGGTGCAGAGAGCAGCTGCTGGTGCATTGCGAACCCTTGCTTTTAAAAATGATGAAAATAAAAATCAGGTTGGTATTCTATGCTGAAAGTCAGGAATTTTGATTGACTGAAATGTCAGCTGAATAAGTAACAGAACCTTATGACAGATTGTTGAATGCAATGCTCTACCAACTCTGATTCTAATGCTTCGTGCTGAAGATGCAGCTATTCATTATGAAGCGGTATTGCCAGTGCAACCATAATTGCTAGATTTTGAAAAAATWTTGCGCMATGTTGGCATTGACACTTCACTTACTGGTCGCATGCAATGAATTTTATTGTATTACAGGTTGGTGTGATTGGAAATCTGGTCCATTCCTCCCCCAATATCAAGAAAGAAGTTCTTCTTGCTGGGGCTTTGCAACCTGTTATTGGATTGCTTAGGTATATTCTCRGCTTGGACCCYGGCAAGCTACTATTGCCCCCCTCCCCCTATCTTCTACTTGTTTTGATATTTATAGGACATATTGTTGAAAAGAATGTCCTTCTATTAATAAATACACTCTAATATTCATTTTATATTAACAGTTCTTGTTGCTCTGAGAGTCAGAGGGAAGCTGCCTTGTTGCTTGGACAGTTTGCTGCAACTGATTCAGATTGCAAGGTAAACAAAATGTTAAGTGCACTTATGTATGTGTCTTTTCCTAAGGATGATAAAACTGAAGGTAGAAAGGGCAGCAAACCTAACACCTTTTATGCTTATTGACTGGATAGTGGAGAGGATTACAAAAGATTGGAATTATGAACTTATTTGTTTGAGTTTCTTTGTATTACTTAATTCTTTGTTAAATAAGGATTCAGTTTTTCTCATTTTATTTGATAGGATACATGTTAGCCTCTGTGTTCAATGCATCAGATAATATATCTCCATTCTTAATTCCTACCCTCTTTTTAACTTGAATTTTGTAGGTTCACATTGTACAGAGGGGTGCTGTTCGACCTCTGATAGAGATGCTCCATTCCCCTGATGTGCAGCTCAGAGAAATGTCTGCTTTTGCATTGGGGAGATTGGCCCAGGTTATTTTCCCTTTTTGTACCATGTGATAGTAAACTTGTTCAAGTTGTAAAGTCACTCACATATGAATGGAAACTTTTTCTCCCTTTTATATTCTGTGTTTGTCTTGTTATAATATAGTTTCTGAACATATCTTGTATTAGTTTTTAATTTTTTTAGTGGCCTTAACTTTAATTGTGTAATATTAAATATTGAATCTTTTTAAATACGAGTGTTTTACTCTATATTTACCTGTGAATGATTGATTTTTTCCAGCACCATAACATTTCTTTGCATTGAAAATGTTTAATATTAAATTTCAGGACACACATAACCAAGCTGGTATTGCTCACAACGGTGGCTTAGTCCCTTTGCTGAAGCTCCTTGATTCGAAGAATGGGTCTTTGCAACATAATGCAGCCTTTGCTCTTTATGGCCTTGCAGATAATGAGGTGAGATATAGATGTAAAATTTCAAATAATTAAGATATAGAAGTAATAAATATAGGAAATAATAATTAAGATMTATGAATGTTTTCACTTGCATTAGAAAACTTAGTTATTTAAGCTAATGTTTATTAACTATTTTTTTTCTTTTGTTATTCTATTTTGTTCATAGGATAATGTGTCAGATTTTATTAGGGTAGGCGGAATTCAGAGATTGCAGGATGGAGAATTCATTGTTCAAGTAAGTTTGCCTCTGTAATGCCTGGACATTAGCTTTGATATCAAGTTATCGCTGTTTGTTTTTTTTTTTGGGGTACAAATCAAATATGCCACCTGATTGCATATGACTTATAAATTCTTCATACTGGAAAATAGAAGGTTGATCATGGACATGTAACATATGTTGATCTATGTGGGATTGGTTTCTATTGCAGGCAACTAAAGATTGTGTTGCAAAGACATTGAAAAGATTGGAAGAGAAGATACATGGCCGTGTAAGCAAAACTTYGCTTAGACAGGATAATTTAAAAAGTTTTTGGTAGTAATTAACATGGAAATGACAAGTGCTACTACTGAATCAAATTATCAGAACCTCAAGTTCTATACAATTACCGAGCCTTATCCCATGTTTTATATTTCATTGCAATTTCTAATCAGTTATGTTCATCTGTGTAGGTGTTGAACCATTTGCTATATCTGATGCGAGTTTCAGAGAAGGCCTTCCAGAGAAGAGTGGCTTTGGCTCTTGCTCATCTTTGTGCAGCAGAGGATCAGAAAAAAATATTTATCGATCACCATGGTATGTTTCTGTTAAGTATCTAAGGAAAGTGGGAAACCACACCTTAAAARCTAGCTGATAAAGGGGAAGAACCACTCTCCTTATATATAACATCAAGCATTCCATACTACCCGATGTGCGACTTTGGGCACCCCATGATACCCAAGTCCCTAATAGTTTCATCTCAGTCATATCTTTTACAGAAGTTTGATATATATTATTAGTTGTATAGACTCCATTTGGTGGGTCCATCATTTCTTGTTATTGATGCTGAGCATATGTGCTGTAGGTCTTGAGTTGCTTATTGGGCTGCTTGGTTCATCCAGCCCTAAGCAGCAACTAGAGGGGGCTGTTGCTTTGTTTAAGGTGGCTAACAAAGCTATGACTCTGTCTCCTGTCGATGCCGCTCCTCCTTCTCCAACACCCCAGGTAGTCTTATATAGAAGTCATTTTCCTCAGTCTCTGTAATCGCGCTGCTTAGAGTTACAGAATTTTATTTTATTTTTTCTAGTATTTTCATATAATCTCAACAGGCTGCTTGCATTTGATTATTTTGGTTCTAAACTTTATTTCTGTTTGTTTTTTATTGAGGATAGATGGTATTGATTAGATTCAACTTGAGGTTGAAATTTTTAATACATGTATTTTTGTATTGGGCATGTGAACTTTTGATATTTATTCTGTATAAAGATGATTTGAATACCTTAGCGATGGGGTCTAGTTATAACTTAGAACCTTGGTCCAGATCTACTGCCTCTATTTCTTGTCTAAATAATTTAGAATAAGATGCTTCTAGAAGTTAGAATCTGAGATCATATACTTTTCTTCCTTTTGCAGGTCTATTTAGGAGAGCAATATGTCAACAATTCTACCTTGTCCGATGTAACATTTTTGGTTGAAGGTTGATTCTTTTCATCCATGCTGCATCTTTCTTGAAACTATTGCTTGAAAAATAACTTGATGGAATGTGGTGCTGTAGATTCATTGGTATTTGTAGTTAACTGCTACTTTCATACTTAACTGCAGGCAAACGGTTTTTTGCTCACAGAATCTGCCTGCTTGCATCTTCAGATGCATTTCGTGCAATGTTTGATGGTGGTTACAGGGTGAGCTTATATTGATCTCTACTAGCAAGCCATGTATCTTATCCTTCCCCAACTCTGGACAATACTCCCAAGATATAAAGAAACCAAAAGCATGCACTCTCTCTCCTCAGTATTACAAATTTTTTTGTCCAAGAAAAGAAAACACTGTTATTGACCCACATGATTTTCACGAGACTTTATTCTCATATTAAAATTAGTTGAAAACTTTAGCTGGAGATTTGGCTAAGCTTATTTTTTTAGCAGGAAGTTATAGATTTACGTACATGACATGCAAATGTTTTATTCATGGCAGGAGAAGGATGCAAGAGATATTGAGATTCCAAATATTAGATGGGAGGTCTTTGAACTGATGATGAGGTCAAATATGTGCTTTGCTCTGTGTTTTATGGTCATGATGTGTTTTATTGAAAAATTAAATCTTAATTGTTTAATCTTGGTCCAGATTTATATATACTGGGTCAGTTGATGTCACTCTTGATATTGCCCAAGATCTACTTCGAGCGGCTGATCAGTATCTTTTAGAGGGACTTAAGAGACATTGTGAATACACCATTGCACAGGTCAGACTTGATATCTATAATTGGATTTGTTGCACACACACATCTAGTTGTATTGCACTATAACTTAACCAATATTCCACTGGAAGGTAGGTCTCTCTTGACTTTTGTTTTTTTGTCYCAGGATATATCACTAGAGAACGTGTCAAGTATGTACGAACTTTCAGAAGCTTTTAATGCTATATCATTAAGGCACGCATGCATCCTTTTTATCCTGGAGCAATTTGATAAACTGAGTGCAAGGCCAGGGTATCTACCTAACTCCTTCCAATCCTTTGCTCTCTTTTTTTCCCCCCCTAGGTATTCCTTCCTCTTAGTGGTTGACACTTACCATAAACCAATAGATAGGGTTAATCTGGATTAAACATATAGATGTTAAGAATCATGTTTGAGACTTCTAGGTTCTATGGCTACTATGTTGCGAGTTTGTTAAATATATATTTTTCTTCTTCTTGACTTGTGTTTAGGTAGGATTTGACAGTAAAACTAGAACTTCTGTTGAAATAAGCTGGATAAGTGTTGGCCGGTCAATTATAGCAATGGGTGTCTGGAAACTAGTTGCTGACTTGCTGTCAAATTCTCTCTATAAAAGTTGGAAAAATTGCTGCCATATATATATATATATATATACTTTATTGATGATATTCATTGATATTCACATTTACTATCGCATTCCATATGCCATAATTCTTGAGATTCTTAAATTTCTGTTTGCACCAACTATTTGCAGACACACACTTCTGATTCAGCGGATAACTCCAGAGATCCGGAATTACTTTGTTAAAGCTCTTACCAAGGCCAATTCCAACACCCAGCTGTAGTATGTGTTGTTCTACTATTGACATCTAACCGATTGTAATGTACAGAATGTGGTAGATGTTCTTCTTTTCGTTGAAACCAGCAAAAGAGGTCTCCCATTTTCGTTGCAGCATTGCTTAGAGAAATRTCTAACACGGCCATGCATGTTCGTTTCTGATGTAGTGTAAGTCCCTGTTGGTTGTAACGTCATTGTYATAGATGTAGCAGATATGACCTTCACGAACATTGTTTTTTCTCATGCAATATTGTGATGGTTATGGCTTCATAGTTCTCTTTCCCGATTGATTTTGCATTACGATTGTTATGATTGTAGGTTTGCCCAAGCACTTGATGTATATATAGCATTTAGTTAGTTGTCTGCAAGAGGTTGTCTGGGTGGATAATTTACATCGTACGAAGTCATTAAATCTTGTCTTCGTACTTGGATATGTTGTATATGTTGCAAATACTGTTAGAAGATAGACTCTGAGAGAGAGAGAGAGAGAGAGAGAGAGAAAAGATTAATTGCTTGGAATGGAAGCAACAAGCTTAGCTTTGATCATGGAGCTTTCAACTATATACAACAAACTGTTATAACTAACGCTGCATCCTAACAGTAACAGAAAACTAACTTCTTATCTTAACTGGTTGAGTTAGTCCCTTTATACATCAACCTAATAAATGCAATTAAGTGAATCAGTAAGCTAATATCTAATAAATACTTCTCTGTAAGGGCTAGATTACAATACATGTTAAATGCTTGTACCAGGGCATGCTATTTTTTTATTTGGTCAGATATTACCAGGGCATGTTAAGTGTTTCTGAAATCGGTCTGCCTTTCTTATTTCATCATGATGCTTGACGATAATAAGCTTCTCTTTTTTTGTTTGGACAGGGCTTGACGATAATAAGCTAACCCTTTAAAAAACTAGCATGAATCTAATATCTGGTTGGAATTCCTATGATCCACGGGCCTTGCCCACAGTGATTTGGTTTCAGCGATAAAAAAAATGCTTGCCAAGTGCCAACAACATATTTTAATTCTAAGAATAGAATAATTCAAAATTATTTTATTTATTTATTTATTTATTGTCCCTCAAATTTTTGTTCTCTATTGTAATAAAGCATTTCTTTAACTATTCTATATTTCAATAATAATTGTTAATTTTCCTATTATGGAGTGAATTTGTTATACTTCATATGGAGATCTTATTACCCATTAATTTTGGAAAAAAAAACTATGATGCACGGATATTGATATGGACACGGGACACAATACGACACAAAACACGAGACACATGGATATATGAATTTTAAAATCTTATAAAACACGGAAACACGATATACACACATAATAGAGTAAATAGTTATTTTTGACTATGAAAGATTTGAAGTTTGAACGCTGACAAAACTGACCATGAAAAATTAAAATAAAAATTATACCCGTATAAGATAAGTTCTGTTTGACAAAAATAACCAATAATTAATTTTTTGTTAATAATTCTGTAAATACCCCTCTCCTTTGCTCTCCCTTTCTCATCTTCCTTCCATAACCACCATCACTTCCACTGCAAAATCCACTGGCCTACTAGATATACACACCATTAACAATCCATGGAATTGGAGAGCGAGAAGTGGAAAAATACACTACAAGAAAAAACGTTGAATACCATCGGGTTTAGCGTTGGCTTTATTGGTGGATTTACCGGTGGTTTAGGTGTCAAATTTGTCAGGTCAAATCATTACCGGTAGATTTTCTTTTTCGACGGTAAATTCACCGGTAATAATTGGAGGAACAAAGGAAAAAATAGGCGTGAAATTTAACATGGAATTTACTGGCAGAAAAATTAGCCGGTAAACCCAATTAGTGGAACGCTGCATTTTGGTGGCTCGCAATACGGTACTGTCGAATTTATCACTTGCCCTAAATTCAAAATGCAAACCTTTTCCCTTCATTTTCGAAACTCTCTCTCTCTCTCTCTCTCTCTCTCTCTCTCTCTCTCTCTCTCTCTCTCTCTCTCTCTCTCTCTCTCTCTCTCTCTCTCTCTCTCTCTAACCTTCTCCTCTATCTTTCTCTATTCTCTCTACCTCTAGCATACCTTTTGGCCACCCTCTGCCAGTACCTGCCATCTGCATTCTTCTTCAAAGACTTCATGGACTTGCCTTGATCTTGTTTTGTTGCCTGAAACAGAGCTTCTCCCTCTGTCTTTGCCGTCGTTGGTACCGCTGCCGTTGCTGCATCTTCTGTCGCCCGAGCTACGTCTCTCCTCCCTCTTCTAGGTAGGTTGCCCTCATCTCTCTCCATATTCTATCATCATTTTTACTTCATTTTAAATAAGAAAAATCTAACCCCTTTTTAAATCTTAATCCTAACCCTGTTTTTACTTTTTTCAGTTGGCTTTATTTTATTAATGCGTGTTTCTGTTTTTTTCCTTATTATTATCATAATAAATTTCATTTTAGTGTTCTTATTCATTGACATGAATCTAAGTAAGCTATTTGTGTGCTGTGGCTTTTTGGGCAGCTCATCATCCTAATATTAATGTTGCTGTTGAGTTGCTTAGATATGCTTTTTTTTGTCATTTTTATTAACTATTTGCTTATTTGATTATTCTAATTTAGTTGTGTTAAGTTTTTTTTGGTCTATTTCTAAATGTTGTATAGGTATCGTTGAATTGAATATTGAACCATTTGTTGAAGATGAGGGTACTGGCGAGTTGTAATATGTTCAGGTAAATGGTATGTAATAATACTCAATATGTTAGGTTTTTTAGTTCAATTGACAATTGAAATTTTGGATATGGAAAGATATATGAATGGTTCTTTGTTGCTATTGAATTATGTTATTTATGTGAAAAAAGTTGAATTGATATTATTTTGTTGACGGAGTTAAATAAATTGTTGATAATTTATTTTTAGCATACTGTTTCAGGAAATGTTCATGTTATTTTAGTTTGGAATTCAAGAAATAAAAATTCACCTAATTCAGATAAATGTGAGCTTGTTTCTTTCTTTTTTTTAAATGACATAAGTTAATGTTGTTGCTATAATAATTAACATTGAACATTAATTTATTCCACATTTGTATGTGGTCACCATTGGATCTTGAAACACTACTTGATTAGTGACTCCTTCATTTGCAGAAGAACAATTGCCTATGAATAATAATATAATATCACAAAGTTAGTAAATTAGATATAGAAAAATAATTAAATAAAAAATTATATATTCATGATGCTTTATTTTAATCCTCCTGCATATAGTTCATACTATTACTTACTAGAGAGTGAGTTAAGGAGAGAAATGAAGCTTTATTTGGTTGGAAAGAAATAAAATAGAAGTTCTTTCTTTTCTTTTTAATATTAGAATATAAATGTGATTTAGTGCTGTTGTTTGGTGTTAAGATTGCAAAAAAAAAATGTTATCATCTAAGGAAGTCTTACCATTTAATTTTTTTTAAAAAATTTTAAATTTAAGTTTACTGTCGAATTTACCGAAGATTAATCCGACAGTAATAAGCTCAAGAATTTCGCCAAATGAAAATTTATATCCGTCGATAAATTCACTGGTAATTAGCGGGCGGACGAAAAAATTCGCCAGTAAATAATTACTAACGAGGTCTATACCGTCAGATTTTCTTAGTAAATCTACCAGTAAATCCGATGATATTCAATATTTTTTTGTAGTGATAATACTAATAACAATTCCTTTTCTTTTAGGACTCTAGAACAAAAGCAACAAATACATATCGGTGATCAATAATCATCCAAAATCAAATACAACGAAAATCTCCATGGAAGTTCAAGGCATCTATTTCCGATTTGTTACCACTTATTGAGTCATCATACCAACCAGCTTCTCCATAATTCTTTAGCATCAACATTATTCATTTACTAGTGACTAGTATTATAAAGATTCAAACAGAAGTTCATTAAATTTCACACTACATCAAACCTAGAAGTATCATTCAACCAATTACAAAATCAGGCCAGAACCTAATAATGCAACATGAACAAGCTCAAGTCACTTAATATCGCACGATCTGAGAACTCATGATTGATCTTTAGCTCAAGTCCCCAATTATAGAAGGCGATTTGAGATACCAAAATCCCAAATATTGTGTTTGAAACAAGAAACCTAGAAACACGAATCTTGCATCTCTCTTTCTCTTCTCTCCCTCACTCTCCTCTCCATTGCTACCGCCTTCGCTGTCCATTGCTAATCCTGCACCTCCTCAGTGGAATCGAAGGTTCCAAGCTACACGTGTGCCTTCTTCCATGGATCTTGTATCTATCTTCCCCATGGTTGCTTCCTCACACCACGGATATATACTTCGCCAACATTGTTTCTCAAATCGGCGTCTGACTATGTCAAATTTACTATTGTAGCTACGGTGACGACATGTTTACCTTGAACACATTGATGATGATGATGATGATGATGATGAGGATGATGATGATGATGATGATGATGATGATGATGGTGATGGTGACTGTGATGAAGGGACAGAAGGAGACGGATAAGAGGAACAATTAGGGTTAAAGTTTGATTTTTTTGGGGAACAATAAAGACCCAATGCATCAAAAATATTGCTGATGAGTTTTTGAAGGAAGATCTCCTTGTTGGAGTAGAAAGTTTTCACCATGCGGCACAGAATTGGTTGATCATCGCTTGGAATGCAAAGGTCTCAGCGTCTGCCATTGTTAGCAAACTCAAACGAATTGTGGAGAAAGATAAGGGAGTGAAGTGTAGAGAATGAGAATAGAGAAAGCATAGAAAAGTTGTTTGTTGTTTTGTTTGTTCGGAGAATGAGGAAGAAGAGAGGTAGATCTGGTGGGATGGTAGATTTTGAAGTAGTGGTGATGGTGGATTTTGAACGGAAAGATAAAACATAACTAAAGAGATCAGAGTTCCAAAAGATACAAAATATCAAACTCCAGACTCGACCTGTGAAGCTAAAGCAGCCATAGTATATATATATATATATATATAAAGAGCATCCCAAAACGCAAGCTACGAAACCTGTTTCTCCAAGTCAACCTCTAGGAGAGACAAAATACAATATATACAAGGCAGAGAATTATTTACACACACACACACACACACACACACACACACATAAACAAAATACAAAACACTAAGTCCCAACCGAGTTCTTCACTTCCATAGAGTCTCCAGAATGCTCAGTGAGATGCCTCGAACCTGCATCTAAAAAACAATAATATATGTATGGAATGAGAATCGGGAGGTTTTAGTATGGTAAAGGTGACTACATAGTTAATATATAAGGTCTCGGAAAAGCTAGAGGCATTCCTAGAACTCCGATACTCAAATTTAAACTTAAAATCAACATTAAACCATAAAGTTTGTTAATCTACCCAATGGATTCCCATTTCTAAACTAACTCTTCACCTTCTGTCTCCTCCAAATCTCCCAATTACCGGGTGGAACAACCCTCGTCACGTCTCCACCATATGAGGGATCTCTCAGATACAAACACAAACAAAACAGACAAGAAAAGCATAGATATAAATAGCAGTTAATCACAGATAAACAATTAGGCAAAACAAAACAAATGTAAACTCAAACAAAGCATACAAATGCACATGATGCATGCCTGTCCTACTGGCCATGAGCTCATGTGTCGGTTAACTGCTAGAACCCGACACACCCGGTAGCTAACCCGAATAGTGTCTCTCGACTGCGCATCTCTAGGAGGTATAAAATTGGGGGATTAGTGCCCTACTACCTTCTCCTGGAGGCAAACACCAAGGGAAATAAATCAGGCGATTAGTGCCCTACCACCTTCCCCTAGTGAGGCCGTGTCATACCGGTCAGGAGATTAGTGTCCTACCACCTTGCAAAGAGAGAGAGAGAGAGAGAGAGAGAGAGAGAGAGAGAGAGAACGTGAGGAAAAACATCGGGGGATTAATGCTCTACCACCTTCCTCATATCCCACATAACACAATCGCATAGAATGAAGGGTAATGAATCAAGAGATTAGCACCCTACTGCCTTCCCTACATCCAACTCATCATAATTACAAAGAATACAGGAAAATAAATTAAGGGATTAGCGTCCTACCGCCTTTCCCACATCTAACTCATCATAATCACAAAGAATGCGGGAGAATAAATTGAGGGATTAGCGCCCTACCGCCTTTCCTACATCCAACTCATCATTAGCATAAGCAACTCGCAACTTAATAAAATCATTATTCAATCAGACCTCGCCTTAACCAATATTCAAATAATACACGAGCTGGATATCACCCAGATAGACCTCGCCAACTCAGCCACTCATACCATCACCAGTCCTATCATTCTTTTCTCAAGTCAATTATGCATTTAATCTGTTTATTAATCCTAAGCTCTCATCATTTCTTTTGGTACTCCACTCCATAATCTTATTCATATTCATCAATACATTTCTCTAGTTAAACTCATGCTCATTCTAAAAATCGTAACTTGGATAGGAATTACTTGTCTATCCTCACAATCATAACTCATCAACATCATCATTGCCATCAATCAGGTCTCATTCATCATTATCAGTCCTCTTTAATTCAATTAATCACTTCATAAATCTTCCTTAATATCAATTCAACACCCTCGATATGTTCGCTCTCTTTCCAAAGTTTAAAGGCTAGCTATCAGACGTTAAACAGAGGTTACGAAGGTTTACAAGCTTGCTAGAAAAGCCAAACAGGTAAAACAAGTTTTTAGTGTAAAAATAGGGCATCGTGCATATGCATGGTACTGTGCGTATGCACGCACTAAACAAACTTCCCTTCGTGAGCATATGTATCATTGGAGTGCATATGCACAACTTGCAAAATCCCCAGGGTGTGCGTACGCACGAGTCTCACCAATGCTCTGGGTCTGTGCGTATGCACGACAGTGTGCATACGCACGCATACCAGAAAACTTTGGCTTTTTGCAAAATGTGTTTTTAAACCCAAATTTCAAACAAGCATAACTTTTTCGTTAAAAATCTTTTTTGTCCGCTCTTTAAACGTCATAAACTACTCGGATCCAATTTTTATTTAAGATAAGTTTCATCAAATTTGAGGGTCCGAGGGCCAAGTTACAGCGCGTTAAAGTTGGTTAAAAACTGTGTTTTTACTAAAAGCCAAAACCTCAAGTCTTTTCCAAATTTTCCAATCCAAACCAACTAAACCCTAACTTAATTCAATATCAAAATACTCATAATTCAATACCAAACACACTACTACACATTAGAAATAATTTCTCAATCACTTTCCAATCATTCCAAACCTAATTATTCAATTCCTAACCGCTTCAATTCAAAGTTTCCAAGTTCAACTATATTTCACCAAATTTTACCACCAAATCCACATTACCCTCAAACATCATCATAATCAATAACTAACATTCATTCCAATGAATCATACTTACTTGAACTTACCGGTCACCGCCTCCGGCCTAAATTTCACATACTCATCAACATAATCATTATGCATCACAGCATGATCAACCCTCATCAAGACTCATATCACATCATCATTATCATCTTCCTACACTTACTCAAATTTAACCTCCAAATCAAATTCACCACACATATTACACACACACATTCAATCAATCAATACATATAATTTCAACCTATCTTAGGTACACTAACCTAAGTTTTCATGTGATATTATATATTAACTACGAGAAACCAAAACCATACTTTGGCTGATTCCTCCCTAGCCACAAAACACCTCAAGACCTCTTGTCACACAAGCCTCCAAGTCCACTTGACAAGATTCCAAAGGTTCCAATTTAATTCATCAATCTTCAATCACCACAATTTGGTTTCAATTTCACTAATTTGACTTTAACTTCACATATATTCATCCTAATTCCATATAATTTCATATATATTCAAAATTTCAAAATCCTAACCTCATAAAATTGGAAGATTCAAAAGGATTAATGGTTTCTTATCTCACCATTGATAATTAGGGTAAAATCCAACAATTATCCACCGTTAGAATACCCTTAAACAATCATAATCATAATAATTCAACATCTCCAAAATCAAAAATGCAAAATTAGAGGGGAGGGAGAACTGGGCATAAATTTCAGAGATTTTTACCACTTTGTTGGATAGAATCAAAGAGGATTTCGAGTCGAACGCATGGCCATAAACGGCTCATCAATCGGATCTCTGGATTGAAAGTTATGTGAAAATAAAATTTGGAAGTGATTAAGGGTTTGGTTCTTGATCTCTCTTCTCTCTTCACCACCGTTCTCTCTCTTTCTTTGGCTTGGGGAACAATTGTGCTAAAATAAGGGCAAGGGGGAAGCTCTTTTGGGTTGGGCTTGGGTCCAATATGGGCCCGGTTCAACCGATTCAGCCCGTTGGCCTAACTTTGGGCCAAAACCTTTAATATTAGTATTTTAATTCGTGTTTTAAATATTTTTACATCTTCAACTTATAAAATTTAATTTCCTAATTCTTTGTTCTCAAAATTAACTTATTAGTTATTATTTATTAATTTATTAGGTTTAACAACTTCTATGGAGATTTTCGTCGTATTTAATTTTGGATGGTTATTGATCACCGATATGTATTTGCTGTTTTTGTTCTAGAGTCTTAAAAGAAAAGAAAAGAAAAAAATTGTTATTAGTATTATGAGTTAATAGTCAAAATGGTCCCTGAAAGATACCTCGATCTTTGTTTTCATCATCGAAAGATAACCATCCTGGTCACGTTTGTCCATTTGTCATCTTCTTCGCTGAGATGGCAAATGTTCACTGACGTGCCCCATTAACTGCCAGCGTGACAGACGCCAAGTAGTTCCCTCTTGTTGCTGAGAAGATACGTATTTTGGAACAATTCAAATTAGTCCCTAAATAGATGAATCCAAATCCCAAATTCAATGATAAATAAGTTGCCATCAACATTTTGATGGCCATAGACTTGGGTAGAACCTATAATTGTTGGTTTGCCGCGAGGATGGAGATAGGAAATAGAGGTCGCGGTAGTGGTTTGTTGTATCCGTCGTACGATAGTCATGGTTCTAGCGCTTCAATGCAAACGAGGAGGAAGACTCATGACGAATAATGTTTCTGTGGGTTGAAGACTATGATTAAAAAATCTGGGACAGCAGAGAATCCAAATAGATTGTTTCATGCATGTCTAAGATACCAGGTGAGTGGTGTTGAAAAAACGTTAATGGTTTTTCATCTTGTTCTCTGTTGTTGGGTGCTTTTTTTTATTTTTTTGTTTTCTGCTTTCTAAAATTGTAGAAGGACAATCACTGTAATTACTTTATGTGGGTCGATGATGATGACTATCAAGAAGTGGATGTAGGTGGTACAAAGAAAGATGAAGAGGCTAATTTGGAGGTTGAAAGTGACTATGATGAATGGAGGATAAAGGTGGCATGGAGATTGGGCAGCTTGGAAGCTGAAGTTAGAGCTTTGAAACTACTAATTATTTTTATGTTTGTGGTAGTTGTAATTAATGTAATACTTTGTTGTTTGATATGTACTTCTAAGTAAACCCAGTTATGTTATTCAGTGGATTGGCATTGTGTGCAAGAATATGTGTAAATGTAATGGTTTATTGAATTGTATGGCTTGAAAGAGAGTAGATATTTGAACTTGGTTGTGTAAGAGTAAGTCCAAACAATCCATTATTAACATTGTCAAATGTTCCAAACAAGTCTCTGCCACTGTTGATATAAGATATATTTAGCCATAAACAAAGTAATTAATCAAACTAAATAATCTTAGCAATATTTTGCCATTGAAGGCTAATTGTCACATTGTCTTAAGAAATAAATACCATAGCAGAGTTATAGGGTTTTGATGACACCACAAACCTAAAAAAAAGAAGGCTACACCAAAAAAGGGCAAATAACATGTTAATATGGTACTTCATTTGTCCTGTACAAAAAAACAGAATGTAACCTGTAACCCTACAACTTAAAGTTTTATGCCTATGACGTAAATCAGAGGTGGCGAGGTGCTATGGTGCACGAAATTGCAATCACACTTTTGCAATCCGCACAACTAACCAGCAAGTGCACTGGGTCGTCCAAGTAATACCTTACGTGAGTAAGGGTCGATCCCACGGAGATTGTTGGCTTGAAGCAAGCTATGATTATTTTATTATTATTAGTCAGGAGATCAATTATGATTATCAATTTGAATTACTAAAGAAAAATAGAAGAGCGTGAAATAATTACTTGTTGTGCAATAATGGAGAATATGTTGGAGTTTTGGAGATGCTTTGTCTTCTGAATTCCTATAATGTAATATTCTTCTCATGCAAAAGTGCAAAGTTCCTTCCATGGCAAGCTCTATGTAGGGTGTCACCGTTGTCAATGGCTACTTCCCATCCTCTCAGTGAAAATGGTCCAAATGCTCTGTCACAGCATGGCTAATCAGCTGTTGGTTTTCGATCATGTCGGAATAGAATCCATTGATTCTTTTGCGTTTGTCATCACGCCCAACACTCGCGAGTTTGAAGCTCGTCACAGTCATCCAATCCCAGAATCCTACTCGGAATACCACAGACAAGGTTTAGACTTTCCAGATTCTCATGAAGGCCGCCATCAATTCTAGCTTATACCACGAAGATTCTGATTAAGGAATCTAAGAGATACTCATTCAATCTGATATAGAATGGAGGTGGTTGTCAGACACATGTTCATGGATTGAGGAAGGTGATGAGTGTCATGGATCACCACCTTCTCCATAGTTAAGCGCGAATGAACATCTTAGATAGGAACACACATGTTTGAATGGAAAAACAGAAATAATTGCATTAATTCATCGAGACGCTACAGAGCTCCTCACCCCAACAATGGGGTTTAAAGACTCATGTTGCCAAAAGGTACAAATTTCAGATCTAAAAATATCATGAGGTCCAAAATAAGTCTCTAAAAGTTGTTTAAATACTAAACAAGTAACCTAGGTTTACAGAAAATGAATAAACTAAGATAATTGGTGCAGAAATCCACTTCTGGGGCCCACTTAGTGTGGGGGTGTGCGCTGGTGGGGTTGAGATTTAAGCTTCTCACGTCTAGGCTATTTCTGAGGTTGAACGGCAGGTTCTGTAACGTGTTTTTTGGCGTTGAACTCCAAACTTGAAACCTGTTTCTGGCGCTGGACGCCAGACTGCAACATGGACTGACGTTGAACACACCAGTTTACGTAGTCTATCTTCGCGCGCCAAAACGCAATTGAGAGGCGCCAATTGGGCTTCTATAGCTCCAAAAAAATCCATTCCGAGTGCAGGGAGGTCATGAATTTCCAACAGCATCAAGTAGTCCTTTTTCAGTCTAAATCAGATTTTTTGTCAGCTTCCCTCAATTTTCAACCAAGAAAATTACCTGAACATAGAAAAATAAAAAAAAAACAAAAAAAAAAAAAAAAAAAAAAAATTAGGATTTTTGTTTTAAAAAACTATAAAATTAACTATTAAAAACTAATCAAAAACATGTAAAACTCTATTATCGAAATTACCGCCAAAGAAGCGTATAAAATATCCGCCTCATTCACAATATCCAAACTTAACTGTGTTGCTTGTCCCCAAGCAACTAGATAAATAAATAGGATAAAGAAGAAATAAGAAGCAATAATATCTCAGAGTATTTATTTATGAGCCAAATTTAATTTAGATGAGCGGGAGCTTAGTAGCTTTTTGTTTCTGAACGATTTGGCATCCACTTTATCCTTTGAAATTCGAATGATTGGACAATCCATAGAAACTCAGAATTCAAGATAGTTTATTGATTCCTCGTTAGTTTAGTATGTTGATTCGTTGGAACACAGCTACTTTATGGTCTTGGGCCTGGTGCCCTGTAAACACTTTGTTTTCCAGTGATTAACACCGAGGGATACTAAATGCAAGGACACCATAACTTTGGGTATAACCTTTTTCAGCATTGATAACTTAGCTTTTGGCTAAAGTCCCCAATTAGAGGTGTCCAGAGTTCTTAAGCACACTCTTTTGCCTTGGATCACGACTTTAACCACTCAGTCTCAAGYTTTTCACTTGGACCTGCATGCCACAAGCACATGGTTAGGGACAGCTTGATTTAGCCACTTAGGCTAGGATTTACTTCCTTGGGCCCTCCTATCCACTGATTCTCAAAGCCTTGGATCCTTTTTACCCTTGCCTTTTGGTTTTAAGGGCTATTGGCTTTTTTCTTTTTCTTGATCCAATGATTCCTTATAATTTTTTTTCACTACTTTTTTTTTTCTTCAAGAATCAAATTCATGATTTTTCAGATCAGAAATAATATTTCTTGTGTTCCTCATTCTTTCAAGAGCCAATAATTTTAACATTCATAAAATTCAAGATAAAAAATATGCACTATTCAAGCATTCATTCAGAAGACAAAAAGTATTGCCATCATATATAATTAATTATAATTTTTCTTATTAAGAACTCGAAAGATATAAATCACCTCTTTATTCTAAAAATCTACTATTTCATTCATGTTTGATGATGATGAGAAAAATAAATTATAACTTGAAAATAAAGTCAAAATAGATATACTAATTACCACTACTCCTATATAACTTCTAAGGTAAATTCCTATAGTAACAAATATCACAGAGTTAAAGCTAAAATTAGAACTCACCAACCTGTATTTTGGGAAGTGGATGTTTCTCTAGTCTGTGGGGTGCTTGGTCCTTCAAGAATTAATTTCTGACGCTTCAATTCCCTCAGGTCACGCCCTTGCTCCTCTTGTTCCCTAAGCAATTTACAAAGCATGCTATTTTAATTATTCTGTTCTTCCTTTATTTGGTCTATAGCTTCTTGCAACTTGGAAATAGATGCCTCAAGGTGCTCCCAGTATTCAAATTGAGGGATTTCTGGGAGGAATTCCCGTGCTCTCCTCTTGATGGGGTCATCCTGCAACTGTTATTTTTCCATTGATATTTTAGTGATTGGCCGCTCAACTGAGATATACTCAATTATTCCCATCCTTACTCTAGCATCTTTGTAGAGTATAGAAATTAAGCTTGGATAAGCCAATTTGGCATCTTTGGAGTTCTTGTTTGCTATTTTGTAAAGTTCACACGAAATTAGTTGATGAACTTCTACTTCTCTTCCCAACATGATGCAGTGAATCATTACAGCTCTTTTAACAGTTACTTCAAAACGGTTGGTAGTGGGCAATATAGAATGCCCAATGAAGTCCAGCCAGCCTCTAGCGACTGGTTTGAGATCTTCTCTCTTGAGTTGAATTGGGATGCCAGTGGTGCTAGTGGTCCACCTGGCTCCAGGGATACATATATCCTCTAGAATCTTGTCCAGGCCCTTGTTTGTTCTCATCATTCTCCTATTAAAGGAGTCTGTGTCATCTTTCAGCTGAGGCAGCTTAAAGATCTCCCTGATTTTGTCAGGGTGGATGTGAACAATCTTTCCTCTGACTAAGGTCCGATAGTCATAGAGGGTAGTTCCAGATATTCTTTGCCTGTCTGTTTGCCATAAATTAGCATAGAACTCCTGAACCATATTCCTTCCTACTTTTGTTTCAGGATTAGCTAGGATTTCCCAGTTCCTGTTTCGGATTTGCTCTTGGATCTCCGGATATTCATCTTCTTTCAGATCGAACTTGACATCCGGGATCACTGATCTTAGACCCATTATTTTGTAATAATAGTCTGAATGTTCTTTGGTTAAGAACTTCCCTTGATTCCAAAGTGGTTTTGGAATACTCTCTTTCTTGCCTCTTGGAGTGGATTGTTTTCCTTTCAGAGCCATGATCTAAGTGAGTATGTTTTTGTGATCACGGATGAACACACCAAACTTAGAGGTTTGCTTGTCCTCAAGCAAAAGAAAAGAAAGGAGAGGGATAGAAGGAGTCGGCTTAGTGGGGGAATTGGTGGATGAAGAAGGGGAGGCCGAAAGGGATTTTTACAAAGGGGGGGGTTGGGTTTTTCAAAAAATTTTAAAAAAAAAAAGATCAATATATATTTTTTATAATTAAACTATATAAATATGTAAAGAAAAGAGAATATAATTTCAAAACATAAATTGAAAAAATGTGAAAATAAATAAAAAAAATAATTTTTATTTTGAAAAAGATTTTAAAAGATAATTGATTTCTTGAAAAAAAATTTGAAAAAGAGTTGGATTGGATTGGAAAAAAAGATTATGTGTGTTTATGGATTAGATACATTTGATATTTTTGGAAAAATTTTAGGATTTAGTAAATTAGGGTTTTTAGAAATTAGGGTTAAAATTTTTCGGATTGAAGGAATGAGAATTTGGAACGTGTTTATGCAAAAAATCATGAATTGAAACACAAAAAAAATTAAAAATTTGTGAAGAAAAAATGAATTTACCTCCTCCCCACCATCCTGGCGTTAAACGCCCAAACGCTGCATGTTTTGGGCGTTTAACGCCCAAACGCTGCTTCTCCTGGGCGTTCAACGCCCAGTTGTTGCTTCTTTTTGGCATTGAACGCCAGGAACTCCTTTGTCACTGGGCGTTTTTCTGAACGCCCAGGTCGCTGTAAATCTGGCATTGAATGCCCAGATGGCTATCCTTATTGGCGTTGAATGCCCAGTAGGTGCTTCTTTTGGGCGTTCAACGCCCAAAACAGCTTTTACTGGCTTTTTCGCACCAGTGAGCTTCCTTTTTTGCTGTTTTATCCTCTGATTCCTTCTGTAACTCTGTGAACTTAAGCAGTTGCTATTTTACCTTGAAGATACTTGACATATACCTGTAAAAATTAATTAATTAAAAAATAAGCTTTGTAAATGGCTGGGTTGCCTCTCAGCAAGTGCTTCTTTATTGTCTTTAGTTGGACTATTACTGAGCTTTAGTTAAGTCTCAGTTTTGAGCATTCTTGCTCAAAATTGCTTTCAAGATAATGTTTGACTCTCTGTCCATTAACAATGAACTTTTTGTTAGAATCATTATCCTGGAGCTCTACGTATCTATATGGTGACACACTTGTAATCAAATATGGTCCTCTCCATCGGGATTTCAATTTTCTGGGGAATAATCTGAGCCTAGAATTAAATATCAGAACTTTCTGCCCTGACTCAAAGACTCTGGATGACAATTTCTTATCATGCCATCTTTTTGCTTTCTCTTTGTAAATTTTTGCATTCTCGAAAGCATTGAGTCTAAATTCCTCTAGCTCATTTAATTGGAGCAATCATTTTTCTCCAGCTAACTTGGCATCAAGGTTCATGAATCTGGTTGGCCAGTAGGCCTTATGTTCCAGTTCCACTAGCAAGTGACATGCCTTTCCATACACAAGCTGGTATAGAGAGGTCCCTATAGGGGTCTTGAATGATGTTCTGTATGCCCACAGAGCATCATCCAAGCTTCTTGCCCAATTCCTTCTATGGTTAATTACAGTCGTTCCAGGATTCTTTTGAGTTCTCTATTTGAGACTTCAGCTTGCCCATTTGTCTATGGATGATATGGAGTGGCCACCCTGTGGCTAACTCCATAACGAACCAAAGCAGAGTAAAGCTGTTTATTGCAGAAATGAGTGCCCCCCATCACTGATTAATACTCTAGGGGTACCAAATCTGCTGAAGATGTGTTTCTGGAGGAATTTTAGTACTGTCTTAGTGTCATTAGTG
>QBTX01002210.1:0-11358 GCA_003063285.2 Arachis monticola
TTATGAACGGGCTCATTCTCTTTTAAGCTTTCTATCTCCATGAATGTCATGCTTGACCTTGTTTTCAACAATCTTTACCTCTTGTGAACATTTATTCATTGATCTGGTTTTCCTCTCTTGTGAATCTCATTCTTATATGAGTTAGTTTAATTCGTTTCAAGTTAGTGCATTGTTTATTCTCCCATTTTCTCTACAAGAGTTTTAGTCAAAAGGTTTATCATTGAGGAAATACAAATGATTGAGTTGTCTTTTTTATGACTTTTGTATTCTTATGGATCAATTTAAAACTTGTTTTGATGTTTCATGTCTAGTGAATCTTGTTTGAAATACTTTGGTTTAAGATCCTTTCTAGTTTGGCTTGACCCCCTTTTTAGTAAATCTTTAACTCCTTAATTTCTTTTGAGATGGTGATTTTAAGAAAACACTTTGGAGTCTTGCTTTGAATCTTTTAAAGAAGTTTGAATTCTCTTGTAAGGATACTAATGAAAAATTTATTTTCTGTTGTTTTGTTTTTTTTTTTTTTTTTTTTTTTCAATTTTGACGAAGTTAATTTAAAGTTGGCATACGCTATTTTAAATTGAGGTTTTTGGAAAGCTTCTTGTTTAGTGGAAATCTGTTCAATTGTAACGCACCACTTATTTTCTTTACCAAATTGTAAGCAAATTTTTATCTCGGGAGTTTCTTTTCTAAAGAGTTTAAACTTCTTCTTTTCGTCCTTCTATTATGTTATACATATTTGGTTGAATATGATTTTGGGAATTTTTGGTTGGAAACAAGCCATTTGATTTTTTCCCTGAGTTTTTGTGAATTACTTTTGGTTAAGACTTGTGCAACTTAACTAATTTTTCTAAAATATTTGATGAAAATATTTTAGCTCTTAGCCAAGCCGGTGTGCATCTCTGTTTTTAAAACTCGACATGATCTATTTCGACATGAATTTGTATTGAAGTGAAGCCACGTTTATGCTTTCGCTACTCTCTTGAAGAATGTTTGTTGCTCAACTTTTCTTCTAGACTGCAAAGTGGTTTTTTCGCAAGTTTTCGACTATTTCATGAACAATGTATTCGAAAGTATTTATATCATGCTTCTTGAGTTTCTTTATGAGCTTTGTCTTGGGGGTTTGAAATATTTCTTTTTCTGTAAACCTCATGCTTCCTCGACTCAGCTTGAGTTTGTTTCAAAACTGATGCATTGTTTTCTTCTTATTTGATCCTATTGAAACTTAAACTTTGATCTTAAGGGTTATCTTGGAAGTTGTCAATTGAATTGTGTCTAGCAAACTTCATTGCTTGAACATCCTTATTTATCTGGAATTGGATATATTCTCTCAAATCTATTATTGCTATCATTGACATTTGACTCTTCCCTTCTAAAAAATTCTTGTATTCCTTCTGAGTTAGATCGAGGAATTTTTTTTGATTATCACGTGCGACTGTAGACGTTTATACGTAACGCGATGCTTTCAGTTCTTTAAGACGTGATATGTATATACGGAAGTGGAAGCGGTAGGAATGCAACTTTAGGAGTGTGAGCGTTTGGTCCTTGCGAACGAGCTTGCGGTCGTTAGGCTTATGATCGGTTTTGGGGATTGAAAAGTGCCTGATTGAGGTTTGAAGTTTGAACTTTGAGGTTTGATGTGAAATTGGTGTTGCGAGTTTGAGCACGTCTTTAACTTCCTCCTGTTTGATAGTCTTTTGATGCCTGCCCCCCCCCCACCCCCCCCCCGACCCCCCCCCCCATACTATCACATGATTGACCCATGTCAGCTTTTGCATTGAGCCGATCTTGTAACGTTTGCCTGGCAGTTACACTCCTACATTTGCATCCTTATGCTTATGATAATTCAAAGTATTTTGAAAATCGTATATATGTTATATTTGAGATATTTTGCTTCTTCCTTAAATGTGTTCAAAGTGAACTGTTAGGATTTCTTTCATTTTGTATCAATTTCGAGAGCGAAATTTTTATAAGGTGGGTTTAGAATGTAAGACCCAGAATCTTTGAAATCTTATTATGATCAGTCTCAAATCATACGGTTATTTTTATACCTTAATTTCGGAAATCACTTTTATTAAAAGATAATTAAGCCAAGTTTTTTATTTATGAGATTTAGATAGTTATGATTTATTAATCCAATTTCACAATTATTGGATTATTTTCTATATTCAGAGTATAAAGTTTGTAGTTGTGAAATAATAAGGATTTCTATATGATGAATTAAATAAGTAATATTTTCAATTTAATACTGCTACTTTGGAAAATAAGGGATTTAATTATATTACTTCTAAATTATTTAATTTGGATATTTTATTTGAAAATAATTTGAAATGGTGAGCAAATAGTATTTCTATATATAAAATAGTGTTGGGATTTAAATTGGGTTTCAATTACTACATTACCCTATTTTTAAGTGAAATTACTAAAATGCCCATGCCCTTAACCCTAAGTTTCAAAAGTGAAACCCAAGTCCCTAACCCTTAGCCGTCACTATCCCTTTCCCTCCTATCACCCAAACCCACGGTGGAACCAGAAAGAAAGGGCAAGCAGAAAGGGGGAAAACAGAAATGGGGAAAAGAAGGGAGGAAAGTGCGCCGGCCAGGGGAAGGAGTTGCTGCCGCCACGGTCGATCACGTCTGCTGCCACGCCTCCGTGCCACCACGCCTCGCAGTCGAACCCATTTCCGTTGCTACCACCGTCACAGAGAAAAGGCGTCGAAGAGGGGCCGAACTCGCGCCTCGTCGCTGCCGTCCCTGGGGCTTCGAGCCGCGTCGCCATCCTTGGTGACCCACGAACCGAGAGCACACGCGCGGGGTGGAGGACGGCGCTGCTGTCACCGCTGCTTCTCCCAACTCCGCTGCTGCCCGTTGAAGACGACGCCGTCGCGGGTCAGAACTCAGGCGAGAGATAGGAGGTCACGAAGGAGAATGGCCACACCCAGTCCCTGGTTGCCGCTGCGCCAAAAGGGGGAGTGGCCGCCGTCGTTGCAGAGGAGCCGCGCGGCCACCTTCGCATTCTCGCGCACAGAGAAGGGGATGCGCGAAGGGGATATTCCCCCGTTGTTCGTGACGTAGCGCCGATTCTGTGTTGCCGTCGCCGCCCTGCATGGGTTCCTGTGGTCCAAGCCGCCTTTGATGGAGCTCGCATCGCCGTCAGCCATGGCCGCTGCACCTCTGGCCGCCGGAAAAACTTCGCTGCCGCCGCCAGAGAACTCTGTCGATGACCCACCGGAGCTTCTGGCCACCGCCAGAGCTGTTACTGCCGGGGCCGGTTCGAAATCGAAACTGCTTCGTGTTGTTATTTCGGTAAGAGATTGTTTCCGAAAAAAGCCTCGTGTTAGTATTCGGTTGTGTTCGTTAATGAATATGAGTTTTGATAACGTGGGGTCGAGTCCTGATTATTGTATGTTGCGAATAGTATTGCTATGGTTATTGCAAAAGTGACTGGGAGCTGAGGTTTTGATTGCCGGTGATTTCGGGATGAGGCAGAAAGGACTCTATGAGACGTTTGGATTTATGGAATTGCGTTTGAGGTAGGGGCGCTTTCCGAAAACTATAGTTTATTATTGGATATTACATATGGTACTAATGTGAGATATTGAGTATTTGGTGATTGTATCTGCCTTATGTATTAATTGATTGACTCGAATGACTATGGATGTTGGTTTGATTGAATTGTTGTGGTTTGTGATGATGTAATCTTTGAAAGTTGATTCTTTAAAGATGTGAAATGAGTTTAATCCGTTTTAGGATTGGGTTTTTGAATTGGTCAATTATTGATGATGTGAAGATTAGAATACTTTTGAAATTCAGCCTGGGTTGCTTTTAATTGATTTGTTTTGATAAATAATTTTATTAAAAAAAAAAAAAAAAAAAAAAATTTTAGAAATGAGTTTATCGGATTGATATTGAGTTGATTTTTTGAAATGGTTTCCTTGAGATATGCCACTGAGGTGACTGTTGAATTTAGCTTGCTTTTTGAATTGATTTCTGGTTTTGGAACTGTTTGAGAAAGGAATGAAAAACAGTTTAGTTGGGACCCGAACCGGGTCGCAAAAGTCCAAGTTTTAGGGGGGAGGTGCTGCCAAATTTCTATAAAAAATCCGAGTCTTTATTAAATGTTGTCTGGAAAAATTGATGAGTTAAAGACTTCTACTATTTATTTGAATTATCGAGAAAAGGATGATTCATGCTTTCGAAATGAATTTAATAAAGAGAAATTTGTGAATTTTAGTCTTGCTTCTTAAGAAAGCATTGTATCTCTTTCAGGAGGAAGGTTATTTAGATGAAACTTTGTGTTTTAAAGCTGTTTGGATGTGAAAAAGGGTTTATGCCTTTGAATTCGACTTGGGGTTTCAATTAAAGAAGTTTCAATGACTTTAAAAGAACCTGAATGTCTAATGACAAGTTTCATTTTGAAATGTTTTTTTTTTTTTTTTTTTCTCTTTGAATTCTGAATTCTTGCAAGACTAAACAATTTTGAACAGTTGAAATGTTCTAGAATTATCATGGGGTTGAAGTTGGTTTTGCCTAAGTAAAGCAAACGGCTTTGAAAGAAGCAAATGATTACATGACTCGATTTGGCTTAGATCCTATTTTCTTACTCAAATCAGAAAGCCAATGTTTTATATTTTTAAATGAATTTGCCGAAATGAGTTATGTTATTCTCCCCAAAGACTTGGGACTCTGCCGAGGAAATTTTGTTATAAAAATCCCCATTGTGGAATGGGCGATTCTGATTGTTCCCAAATTGAATCTTAACTTTCCATGGTTTTTGGAAGTCTTGGAAAGAGGATGCCGAGAGCGGCTTTTTTTTAAAAGGGAACTTACTTTGAGTAAATTTGGCTTAAGAGCCTGAGATGATTTGAGAAATGAGGATCTTTTAAGCCAAGGCTGAAAGAGTTGGAAATTTGATGTTCAAAGTTAAATGGCTTGAGAAAAGTGATTATTGAGCTTAAATGCGGTTTTATGAATTTCGATGATGTTGAATGGTGAAAATGCTGTTTTGTTATGGGTCCGGAATGGCTGTGTTGTTATTGAATTAATTGGGATGGTTATGGAATTAACCGTGAGCCGAATGGCTGTATGTAAGATATTGATTTTATGGCTGGAATTTGCCCCGAATCAGTTATGGGCCGTATGACTGACTATAAATTATGATTTTAAGCCGTGATGGTTGAGATGGGATTTTGGATCCATGACTGGACTGAATGAATAATATGCTGAGGAATACCTGGGTTAGTAGCAATGGTTGTGTGTCGTCCCACATTGCCTCCAGGCAGATTGTGACGCTTGTGTAGTAGCGGTAGTAGTGTGATTCCACTCGCTCCAAGTTGAGCTTTTAAATACCTGCCTAGGTAGTAGCCGCAGTAGTGGTTATTCCACGGGCTCTGGGTTGAGCGGGTAGTAACAATGGGGTTGTAACTCAAACCTACTTGCTCCGCGATGTGTGTTTCTGTCCATGAGTTAGCTACCATGACACGTCGGGTTGGCTATATAACCGATAGATGATATTATCAGCCACTAGGGACAGGCATGCATCATATGCATCTATTTGACATTGGTTGGATGTGCATATTATACTTGGTTTGCCTATGTGATTAATGCTTAATTGTTCTATTGAAAAACTATTTGTTTGTGCTTTGCCATCTTCCTTATTTGTGTTTGGCTACTGGGACTCTTTGGACTGTTTGGTGATTGGTGATGGTTGGATTGTTTGGCCCTAGGGCCGTGGTTGGATTGAGGTGAACCGATGGTTGATTTCGGTTTTGTGTTTCTTTGTTTTGTTATAAAATATGAAAGGCTTTTTTGGTTCAGCAATATAAACCCATTTTTGAAAAGGAACTTTTGAGTTTTTTTTTTGAGAATTGAATGGTCCTCTTTAGAAAAGATTTCCGATACTTTTATTATAAACCGTTGTTTTTTGAAAAGAGGCACAAGACGGTTATTAATCACTGGTACGGTTATCTTCACGTATCCTATTACAGTAATTCCCAAAAACCTCTACTGAGAACCCTTTCGAGATTGATGTTCTCACCCCCCTACATTTTTCCCCTTTCAGGATATGGCGCAGAAGTTACGAAGAGCTTATTTAATGGTTGTTGTGATGCTCTGTAGTGTTAGCTATTGGTTTATTATAACCCTCGCCTTTATCTTGATATAATCTGTAAAAGGGATAGGGAATTGTTTTGGATTATGGTTGTAATATTTACTTATATATAGTATGTATATATATATGGATGTACTCTTTATGGGTTTTTGTAAGTTGTATGGTATCTATGGATGTACGTTATCGAACGAAAGTATTTTGGGAGCGGTTTCACGGTTTAAAAGTTTCAAACAGGGCTCATATTTTAGTATTAAATAAGTATAAGTGTTCGTTCGTAATGTCCGAGCTATCAGAGTCGCGCAGCCGGAAGCGTGAGCTTTTGTAGTTAGGGTGTTACACGAACCCTAGCCTGCCACCGCGCCCTCCTTCGTCGCCACGGTCACCGGTCAACAGCGCAACCGCCGTCGCCTGGTCGTCAGCCCAAGTAACCCTCCTTCTTCGCCTGGTTCCCTGCCCAGTAGCCATCCATCTGCGTCGTCTTCATCTTCTCAAGTCTCAACACCAGCAGCAGTAGCCCGTCCCATCGTCTTCATCGTCGCGCGGTGAGTAACTCGTCCTCTGCTCATCTTTGTTCTTTGCTTCTGTGAACTGACTTCCTCTGCTCATCTTTGTTCTTTTGCCTCTGTGAATACTCATTTGTTAGTAACTTGGTTTGCATCTCAATTTCTGTTTGTTGGTAACTTGCGTTTGCAGCTCAAATTTCTGTAGTTGCTCAATTTCTGTTGTAGTTCAATTTTGTGTTTGTAGTTCAATTCTGTGTGTTGCTTCAAATTTTGTATGTAGCTCAAATTTGTTATTGTTTTTTTACTTTGTTAATGCTGGAAACTGACTCGGTTTTGCATATTTGTTGACTGGCTGAATTTCTCAAATTTGTTCTGCATAATGTTAATGTTCATTGTGTAGATAGAATTGTTAATATTTATTGCTGTGGCATAATTGTTAATTGTTGACTGGCTGAATTTCTCAAATTTGTTCTGCATCTCTTGATTCTTCTACTCAACAGGGTGTGAATGAAGGTGAAGATCATCCACCGAAGCAGATTTGCAACAAGTTCTTGCGGATTTTGATGATTGATAAACCCATGTAGTTGGGTTTAATATTAGAATGCATTTTATTGCAAGCTTTGAGTTTGGATTTTTGAGAAGATGATATGTATTTTGGTTGATGATATTTTATGTAGTGTTTTTAAATTTCGAAGATTATTTTAAAGATTTTATATCAGACTATAATTATATTTTAGGATGTGATATTTATAATTATTTATTATTCTATTCTAAAATAGTTTTTCCGGTTGAACCATTGGTTTAACCGGTTAGACCAATTGAAAACCAGTAACCAGTGACTAAGAACGGTTTAATGACCGGTCGGTTTTTTGAACCTTGATTTAAATAAATAAAATAAAATTAATAAAATATTTTTAAAAATAATCAAATTTTTTTTTTTTTTAAATTAATTAGTATAATTGATTTTTATTGATGTTATTGAATTTCAAAAAATAATTAGAAATATTTGATGAATAATTTAGTTGTTATAATTTAATTGTTATAATTGATGGATTAATAAATTAAAAAAATAAATAGAAATAATATATGAGACAATAATTTTTAACTAAATTAATCTGTATTTATATATTTAATCATTATAAGTAACAAATAAAAACAAAAAAAAAAAAAATATAATTAATGAATTTAATAATTGATATAATATTACAATTATTTGATTGATATGATATAATAAATTGTGTGATATTTAAATATCCTAATCAAATCAATTAGTTGACTTATAATTAAATTTACTGTTAATAAATTGTATTCAATGAATAATAAAAATAAATTAAGAAACATACTCAAAAGTAGTGACGGATCCAGAAGTTTTAAATAGTGGTGGTAACATATTAGCATATTAAAAATAATAAAAAAATATTTATAAGATATCCAAAATATTATAAAAAAATAAATAATATAAAATATTAAATATCAAAATAATTTTATGTAATTCATTATCAATATTAATATATTGATAAATATAATATGATTATTAATTTATCTTCTGTAAATAAATATAATAATAAATAAATGAAATTAATCAAAATATAAAACTATTTATCTTTTCTAATAAATAATTAAAAGTTGAAATATATTTTTATTAATTATATATTAATAAATGATATTTTAGAAAAAAAATCTATACTAAATTTCTCATATCCTCATTATATATTTTATAGATTATTAAATATTATTTAATTATTTAATAAAAAAAAGACAAAAAATTTAATTTCAAATAATAATTATAATAATTAATAGAATTTAGTTACTTTAGATAGATAAAAGTACAAAATTGCGTTAATATTTTAATTGATTTTATTTTTAATTTATATTTGAGAACTTAATTATCAAATCAATATCCAATACAAAATTTCTTCAATTTACTGGTAAATATTAAAGTAGAATGAAAAAAAAACAGTAACCTTTAACTAAATAAATTTATTAATTAAATAATATACAATATATTTTGTTTTATAACTTTAATTTAATATATAATTTTATCTTTATATTTTAGACAAAATTAAGTCTAATTTTTATTATTGATAGTATAAAATATTTTATATAATTATTTAATTATGTCTATTTTTTGAATTATCATTTAGGGTGAATGCCATCAATATAAAGATAGTTATTTTTTATGATATGATGATACGTCATTGAAATTATGTAAAACTTATTTACATAATTAGTGTATGAAAATTATAAATTGTACCTTAAAAGGATCCAACTTCGATGAAAAAACGAAGAATACATTCTTATTTCTATCACATCATTTATATTTTAAAAGAAAATAAAAATTATAAAATTATGAGTTGATTCTCAATTTAGTATTAATGTACCACAGAAAAACATTATATAGACTTTTAGTAAAAACAAAAATAAATATGTAAATATTTATTATTAAGTAATTTTTATTATATACAGTAATTACACATCATACATTAATTTTTGTTAAATTATATAATTTTTCATAATATGAATTAAATCATTATCTTCCTATCAATAATCAAAGAAATCCCGGACAATGAATAGAATGATTTTATTTATGTTATACAGAGAAGACGAAGGCCTGAAGTAACAAACAAGGTAATGATATATTGAAACTAGAAATATGTTCTTAAAATTTAGAATATTAATTCTATTATATCTTCCTAATTAATTATAATAAAGATATGTTTCTAAATTAGTATAATTATGTATTATTCATTAAATATTAATTATAATATAATTATAATAAAAAAAATTTATAAAATAATTTAGAATAGAGAATAGGAAAGTTCATTTTGGAGGGAAAACGGAGTCACGAGAGATCGACACCACACCTTCATCAGTTGGGGGAAAACCCAGTTTTAGTATACTAAAACTGGGTTTTCCCCCAACTGATGAAGGTGAGGTGTCGATTCCTCGTGATTCCGTTTTTCCTCCAAAATGAATATATTTTTCTCTATTCTAAATTATTTTATAAAAAATATCTTTATTATAATTATATTATAATTAATATTTAATAAATAATACATAATTTTACTAATTTAGAAACATTTCTTCATCATAATTATATCAAATCAATATTTAATGCATTATTAAACTACTTATCAATTATATATCAATTGAAAATACTTTTAATCATTTTAATAATAATAATAATAATAATAATAATAATAATAATAATATGATAATGATATAATAATGGCATCGGTCGTGATAATCATGTTAAGAATATTTGATTCTAATCATAAAAAGATCAAATCTTATGATATTAATAACGTATATTGGTTTTAAATAATTTTAGTCATTTTAATTATATTAATTTTAAAAATATTGATATAATTCTAATTATTATTCATTATCCAATAGTAATAATAATAATAATAATAACTTGAAAAATTCCTATATAAACTATTTCAATTAGTCGTGTATTATTTTTAATTCAATCAATTATTTCAACTAATTAATTCAATCAATTATTTCTTAATTTATTTTTTTGAATTCAATAAATCAAATAAAATCAATTATACTAATTGATTTGATTAATTCTTAAAAAATTTTTATTTTATTTATTTCAATACATGAGTTATAACTAATTAGTTATTTAATTTTTTAGGATAAATATCAAATTCTATTCTTAATATAAAAATACAAATTAAAATTTTATTTCTTCCATTTTTTTTTACCACTATAAAAGACCAAATATGCTAGAAAAAATATCATTTGTTTACCCATTACTCTTTCATTGGGTAGCTTTTACAACAATTATTTTTTTTCCTATGAGGTGTCGTCGCAAGAAGGCAACTATCTTGGACACAAACCACAACACACTCTCCAACTCCTGTGCTCATCATTCAGAGCAATATATGATATGTTATTTATGAGGCATTTATAAACCATGGTGTTATCATGTATGCATAAATAAATAAAAAATTGTATTTAAACTTAAGTCATTTATCTGTTTGTGTGGTATATTGTAGTGTAAAATTACTTTTAATTTGTGTTGTGCAATGATATTATGGTTTAATTTAAGATTTTACTTTAGAACTGTGTTATGATTTTGTTTCATCATTTTCTCTTAGATATTGATCAAGTTAACGTATTTTTATTTATTATTATTGAAATGGATGTGATATGAAATTTATAAAAAAAAAACCCTCACACTAAATTTATTTATTATAGTCTTCTATCTCTTCTATTTCATTTTGTTTTCTTCTTATTCATTTTATTTTTTTTGAATATCATATAACTTATTATAATTTATACCAATTAATTAATTATAATTCATTATATCAGTTAGTTTGATTTGTTAATTTATAATATGCATGATAAAATAGATCATTTATTACCTATAACGTTAATTCTTCTAAAATCTAAATCTGAATAATTATATTTTTACTTTTTGTTATGAAAAAATATTATTAATAATTAACCACTCATACTTTTAATCAAAGTGTTTGGATGATTTTTATATTTATTAATATTAATCTACTTCTACTTAATATACTAAAACTTGGTTTTTTCCCAACTAATGAAGGTGAGGTGTTGATCTTTTGTGACTCTGTTTTTCCTCCAAAATGAATGTATTTTTTTCTAATCTAAATTATTTTATAAAAAATATATTTATTATAATTATATTATAATTAATATTTAATTAATAATACATAATTATACTAATTTAGAAACATATCTTCATTATAATTATATCAAATCAATATTTAAT
>QBTX01002211.1:0-23592 GCA_003063285.2 Arachis monticola
TAATACTCTTTGCATGTCCTAAAATCTTCATATTAATTAAGATTCTAGTCACAATGCTGGATACAAAGGAAGAAGTACCTTCAACATTTATATGACAGCATGTAACTGTAAGTGAATAATGGGAAGTGCAAGCTTCGTAATCATAGAGGATGCATGCTACTATATGTTGATAGACTTGTTATTGAATTAGACTGCTTCTCCTTTCTTCTTCTTCTTTCTTCAGTTTCTTGAATGACAGTACTACACAAGATTATCAGTAGATAATAACTTACATGTAGCAAGTAGCATCTTGTTCGTATACGTATTCTTATTTTGTCTAACGAATAGTAAGGCGAAGCTTCTGATTGTTAAGGAGTGTGGTATGATGGAGTACAGTCATGGCTCTGTTTCCACATATGAGCTTGCGTTGAGCATCTTGGTCCGTGCCATTCATTTTAGTGCCTGTACACTGTGTCTTTGTGTTGTTCCTTATGATATATCATTATTCTTAGAAAGTTAAATCATCATCTAGAAATGCAATTTTTTTCCCATTTTTTTTCTGCAACCCTGTGTTCCGCTAGAGTTTGAAAACTGAAGTTTGAAATGATCATAATGAATTACTGATTTATGTTTAAACTTATACTAGTATGGTTCAAGACAATTAACAATATGTGATTAGAATGAACAAATAAACTTAACATTTGCAGGTCCTCTGGTGATGAGAGGGGAACAGTGCTGGACATGGCAAGCATTGTGATGTGTCCATCTCCTAACAGAAGGGTCAGCATCACTTCTTTAGAGTTGAGGCCAGACTCAAAACCAATCCCAATCACCAACCACACCAACAATGAGCTGCAGGTGCAATGACCCTTTGGCAACCAAGCATTGCTAGCCCATATGGTGCTGCTATAACTGGTTATGATGGTATGGAAATGAATGATGCCAAAATGGGGTATGATCCGTGCCCCGATGGTGATGCTAGCCGCTGCCCCTGTGCCCCCTATGGTATTGAACCCTCGCAAGCTTGCCGGTGGTGGTACTGGTGTTTTCTTGCCATGGAATGTGCCATCAAGAAAACCTCCAAAGCATCTTCCGCCGAGGGCACAAAAAGGAAGGCTTCTAGCTTTAAGTGCCCCACCAGTTGAACCACACATTGGTGAGTCCACTTCAGAGCCAAGCATAAGTGTTGAAGGATGAGCGAAGAGACAAGTAAGTTTTTTGAAGTCCAGCCTTCAGCTTCAAGTCCCAGGAGTACATGCGTGCATTCAAAAAAAAGGGCGTTGCTAATGCTGGCTCTTGCTCTCTCTACACTTTGGAGCATTTTCTTTTGTTGTACAAACTAGACATGCCTCAAGTGCAGCTAGAGAAGTTTGGTTTAATTTTTCATTTTTCCCTTCACCCCTTTTAGCCTTTTATTTCCCAAAAGTAGCGAGTAGTGGTGTCCAACACCTCTACTTTCTTTTCTTTTTTCTTTTACTTCTTTTTGAGCTTCAGTAAGAAATAGTCAAGCTTTCATATTTGAAGAGTGTGAATTATCTCGAGGGTAGAATTTTGTAAGAATTATAAATTTAAAAAGCTTTTTTTTTTTTTTTTTTTAGACAAATTCAAGCTATCACAGTCATGGATTCACGATCCTCTCTACTTTCTTGCTGTTGTTATATGTGCAGTAATGGTATTAGGGTTAGTCTCATCGTGTATTGCTTAAAAGACTGGATCTCTCTATGATTCTCAGCCCTTGTAATACATGTCGAAAATATTTTATTCAGGAAACGTTTTCAACATTACTAATACTCCCAGTGAATTTCTTACTTTGAATCATTATGTCCAATTCCTGAGTTTTGTTATATTTTATTATAATACATGAATAACAGGCTTGGTTCAATAGAAATACTCAGCTACAAATATAGATACAAAAAAGAGAGAGCAAATAAAGGAAACTTACATATACATATTGAATTCTCTTGAGAACACCGAAAGAATTTAAATATTTAAGTCCTTCAGCACAGCAGCAGGCTTCCTCTCTTCTTCTTCAATGTCCCCAACTCAATTCCTCTCTCTTCTTCTGCAGCACTAAGTCGCTTCCGCAAATCGATCTTACTAATGTTTGTACTACCACTCTGAGTTTTTCTTTTCATCAATGCTACTAAGAATTCTCAATCTCATCCCAACCAAGTTTCTCTTCCTCTTCTTCCTCCTGATGAAACAAGTCCTTTACTCCATCACTCTTATCTGAAGATTTCACATCATCCAACCTTCTTCCTTTCCATTACCATTTCTCATCAATCTTATTACTCCCAGCATCGTCCACCTTCAAACTTTGGCACACCATCAACATTTCCTTCCTCAATAGTTTCCTTCACTCCACCATCGCCGCTACCCACCTTCCGAACACCTCCGGATCCGGATCCGGATCCCTCAACAAACTCATCTACCCTGTTGCCAAGTTCCTTACTTTCCAACAAATTCTCTCTCTTTCTCTGTCTTCAACCCTTCCTTCATCTGAACTGCTTTACCTCTTCCATATTCAATCTCGTTCTTCCTTCTTTCACTCTCACTTTCACCACACCAACACCTACCCTCGTGTTTAAGCTTCAACCCAATCAGTATTATTACCATTACCATCACATTATCATCATCATCAACTTCCCAACTCAATCCTCTTCTTCTTTGTTCATCCCCTTCACAATTCTAGCCCTAACATCATCCTCATCTTTCTTCAATCTAAAATCTTTTTTTTTATTTTTAGTAATTAACCTTAACACAAAGCATATCATGCATCAACAATTTTGGGAACAACACTCTTATAAACACCTTCCATTGCCTCATTCTCCTTCAAAAGCCTCTCCATTTCTTCATTCTTCATCACAAAGGAACCGAATTTCCATCGTTGACACTCTTCCAAATCCTCAGGTTCATCACAGTAAGTTCCAGCATCACCCATGAATATCACGAACTGCAGCATCAAAGTCTACTGAAAGAAGCGTCCACTTGCTCTTCTCGATCCGAATAATCGGATTGGTTTCAACGACTCGGATCGCATCCTTGCTTTTGGATATGATCTGAGACGTTCCTTTGGCCACGGTGGTTCCGAGCTCGTCGATGACGTGGCCAACGGAACCATGAGCTACCTCGATCTCCTTCTTCAGTCCGGTTCCGAATTCGTGCAGGTCGCGGCGGTAGGTTTCGATTATCGATTCAGATTTAGAACTTAGGGTTTTGATCAGGTCGCCAAATTTCCACGCGCCGGTGTCGCCGTGGTGGTGGCGGAGAGGAAGGGAGGGTGCGTTGGCGAGGATTAGGATGGGATTCAGATTCTCGGAGAATACGATTTGAAGAAATTCATTGATAGGAATTTGTGGAAGAAAAGTGAGAGATTGGAGTCCGAAGTAACAAACAAGTCAGCTAGAAGAACTTCCAGCTAAGTGTTTCAGTAGTCAACAAAACCTTATTTATAGTCAAACTGAAATGTCAATTCTTTATTATTATTATATTTTATTTCTATTATTATTATTATTATGATATTATCTATTATTATTATATTTAATATGATACAAAATAAAAAAAATCTAATTGTAATTATTTCATATTATTTTTTTTTTTTTTTTTTTTTTTTTTATTTTTATTTGTTTATTTGTTACAAATTAAAATATCATAATAATGAATCAAATTATAAATATTAGTTAATAGTTGAATAATATTTTGAAATTAAAGACACAACATTATTGGAATATTTAACTCTTAAAAACATAATATTTAATACTTTGAATTTAAATTAATCTACTGACAATTTAAAATATTTTATATAATCATTCATAGTTATATTTATTTTTTAAAAATTAATTTACGATTAATATAAATAATAATTAATTTTTAGTTTAATATTTTTTTTTTTTATTTTCTTTAAAATATATGGTTAGAATTAATTCATTAAACACTTAAAAGTAGTAGTTATGCATCCGTTTCAATGGAAATTTTGTAAACTTTAATTTTTTTAATTAAATAGGAACAAAACTCTTAATCTCTTAAATGACGATTACAAGAAATTATGCACTAAATTATAATTCATTGACTAATTTCTTTATGTATATAATTTTTATAATAAGATTTTAATATGGATTATCGCCCTGTTGGACACAAATTGGATAAGGACATGCATATATATATATATATATATATATAAATATAATTATGTCAATGTAAAAGAAATGGCTAATAAAATATTTCCTACCTGAGTTATTTAAAATTTACAAAATTTATAAGAATTCAAGGATTCATGTTAAAATTGATGATATATCATGTTCATTCAAGGTTAGTGCAGGGAGGCTCATCGACCTTGCAACTATATATTAGTCGCTGATGCAAATGATGCCACATCCAACCTTAATGCCCAATGCTTGGAATGTTTGATACATCCCAAAATCAAGTCTTACGAAAAAAAAAAAAACAAAAAAAAAGGAAAAAAGAAAACATTACCAAAAACAAAAAAAACACCAACACTTTCAAAACATTACTTGCTTTTGCATTCCTTTGAATGAAAAAGCCTTGATCTTCTTTCTCCCTTTTACTTTGTTCAACCAATACATCAGTAAACCCTTATTTACTTTCACTATGCCGGTTAATAAAAATCAATATCTGCACAACCAAAAACACCACAATATTTTGATATATAGCGTTGTTTTACATAATTTCAGTAATCTCCATAACCTGAATTCTAACATATGATCTATAAGAATGGTTTTTCGGTGGCTGATTTTTGGTGTAACAGTGATATAGTGACAAATTAATATAATGGAAATACAAATTACTTGGCATAAGTGATGAATTCATATCCATCTCTATCCCTTCATGACTCCCGAATGCTTTTCATGATTCATTCTTCAAATGATGAATATTTGGACGATAGAGATCATAGGGTGCCCACAAATGATCCACAGTACAAGGCTTTCTTGAATCCAATCTCAACCAAGGCTTACCTTTCCCACTCCAATGAAGCAAACTAATAGGGCCAGGATGGAGGCTCCTACATTTACCTTCAAGGTTGTCCCCTCCTAACCCATGTTTGGTTCCACCTATGATCTACACTCTTCAATTCTCCAGCCAAAACAAGAAAGAAATGGTGGCAATGATCCTAAATGGTATCTCCTCTTTTGCTTTTGAACCGCCATCCACTCCTCCACCTTTTGTGTGTACTTTCCTTCCTCCATGGATCAACATCCATCACCATAACCCCGGTGTTGAAGTAGCAAGGCTTCCTTCCTTCAAATGTCTTTGATAGAACAGGATCATTCCAGAACAAGTCTGTGAAGTACTCTGTGAAATTCGCATGGCAATACTCCGGTGCAGCGAGTACCTTGCCTTCCAAGTCAACCTCCCAAAGCTTGGCAATGTCATCCACAACCACAATATCTGAGTCAAGGTAGATTACCCTTTTAACATAGCCAGGGAGTATGTCTGATAGGTAAATTCTTGCAATAGTTTCAGAGGTTGATCCAACGCTTGGCGAATGGATTTCGATATCTTTCCACGTACCCTGTTGGCTTCAAAGCGATATATCTTGAATTTGAGGTAAGGGAAGGTGGATTTGATGCTAAAAAACACTTGGGGTTCAAACCTTGACCATAGGAAATGGAACTCAACGTTTTCTGGGCATGCAGAATGTTGCAAAATGGAGAGGACTGCTGCCATGGTGCCCCTCAGGTAGTTTGATGTCCAATGTCATGGAAATGTGGATCCTATCTTGGTTGCATGTGTCGCCATTGCGAAATTCTGGGGCTTCCCTGAACGAAGGAATATCTGGTACAATCTTCTTAATCACGTCAAAGTGGACACCTATAGCAGTAACGAATCCAGAAAATTTAGATAGCAAAAACAAATAAGGCAATATAATTATACAACAAAATATTTTTTTTTTAGGAAAAAAAAATTATCTAAAAATCTAACAAGACATTTTGTCAACATGCATGCATATGCACGTATAAATTTGTCTCTAGAAATATATCTACCTGAGGTATCAGTGGAGGTAGTGGTGGTGGTGGCCAATGGAGGCGAGAGATAATGGCATGATGGGGGAAAACAAGAAACAAAAGCAAAGGGAAAGGCAAAGACAGGAGGCCAAGAATTGGTGTGTTTTCCTAAAGGCCATCCTGTCTTTTTCTATGTTGATGGGTGCAAACGGTGGAAGTCACCTCAAGCTGTCTAAGGAGGTGAGAGAGTTGGAGCCATTATGGGTTGCACGTATGTGCTGGCTTGAGACAAAGGGGTTTGGTGTTTTTTAGGAGGGAGATTAGAATTGGTTTGCTTTGGTAGGGATAACAGAATTAGGAGGGTTTGGATTAGGTGGTTGGTGAGATTGTAGGGAAGGGAATGATCTTCGGAAAATAAATAATATGAAAGGGTTTATACTATCAACTATGGGGGAATAAGTTGTTTTAATTTTTATAGTGTTAATACAAAATATTTGTTCAATAGAATCTTTTTAGGAAGTTTTTTTGTTATCCTTAATTTTTGCTAAAATAGGTGATGTAAAAAGACTAATACTCTAATAGGTTTCTTGGCTAAGGATTTATGTCCCTACCGCTCAAATTTTGGGTTATTAGCTCCAAATGGTTGTTTTTCTTTTTAAATGAGAAATGATTTTACTTTTAGTATTCTCTAATAAAAAAAATACTTGTTAGTTGTTACTATTTTTTTTTTTTAAGGTATTTTCATTCCAATCTTTAAAATATTATTTGTTTACTTAAATAAAAAAAAAAAAAAAAAAAAAAAATGAAAAAGAAACAAAAAATTGTGATTTGAATCGGCTTAGAGGTCGTTCATCGTTTTTTTTTTTTAAGCCAAAATAGTTCTATTATTTGGTTTGCACTTAAGCAAATGTCAGCTAAAAACATCACTGGTTAATGTGCCAATGTAACTAACAGCTAAAGATAGCAAAGCATTGAAATCTATCTTGATAAAAATATTCACATAAAACTGAACAATCAGAAACAATAAATTCAAAAAAAAATTTAGATGAAAAAAAAGTACTTAACAAAAAAATTGTGACTATGAACTGATAGTTCATACTTTTGATTAGGTGCTTGATAACATTTCTCATCCCAATAATAGGGGAATTTTAACCTTGCTGCAGAGTGAGGCATGGACCAGTCCTCATATATGAACCTAATTAAGAACCAAAACAATCATAATGATTAACAAGTATGATAGATACAGTGCAAAAGAATAAACTAAAAATCATAATAAGTTTAAATTTGAGCTGAGTCGTCAACAATCATCTGTCACCAGAATGATTTAGTATAGTATAAAATCAATCGCAAGATATGAAATGGTTCCTCTTCAGTTTCAATTTATTGATGATTATCTCACAATATGGTATTAATAAAAAAAGAACCTAAGCAATATGGAGTTGTTAATAAACTTCACATTAAAAGGTGAAGGAGGGAAATGAATGACTCGATGAGTAAAGTGAAGTTCATTTTACTCATCAGGCTCCTTCATTCCCCTCCCTTTCTCTCGAAAATCCCAACTTACAAACACATCCTGGGAACATTTTCTGTTGGGGGATAAAAATGAGGTAGTGATTTTCATGAATGACTTTGAGGTGTAACATAGTCCATGAAATTTCCACCTAAATAACCTCCAACCAAACATACAGAAAGCCAGTGTGGGAATCCAGTAAATGTGGTTTCTGTGATAGGAAATCATGATTCCACTCCCATTTTTGATAATGCCACTCCACATATGAATATTTTGCATTGTATGTTTGCATGAATTTCGTAGGAAAAAAGAGTGACAATATCCATTCCCTCGTTGATATATTGTATTTGTTTTCCAAAAAAAAAAAAAAAAAACCTTTAGCATAGAAGAAGCCATGAGAAGAAGCCAACACAGAGAGAAAAAGCATAGCCATGTAGTGCAAGTGTCTTCATTATGGAGGACGCCGCATACTAAGCTACTCAACAAGAAGAATGCTATATGCCACTTATCAATACGAAAGAAAGCTTCATTTGTTTGCCATATTTAGCATGATTTGATTTGGTATGCATTGTCAAAGCCAAAAAGGGGAAAAAAACGCTTAGATAATCAATCATGTATTGCCAATCGGATTGAATGAATGTAAAACTCTTACAAATGCAAGGACCTGATTGAATGAATGTAAAAAATCTTTTCAAATGCATATTAACAAACACTAAATTTACCACTACCAACTCAATAGGAGACATAGAAGAAGAAGGGTAACATAAGTCACATACACTTTAATTGGAGGACGAGATATCACAACAAGCACTTGTAAATCCTCCTGCTCATTGGTATTCCAAAGCTGCAATGTAGTTTCTTCATATTATTATTGTATCTACATCTATTTTAAGTTATGATCCTCATCAGCACATAAAAAGCTGAATCTTAGTTTCTTTTTTTCCCCCCAAAAACAAAAATTAACCTGGACAAACATCACAGAGTTTGTTTATACGATTTACCTGATGAACATCATTAATAGGAATATGGAATGTGCTATTTTGAAAGACAAAGTGCTCCTTTGGGTTTCCAGGGTATTTTCCATTTGAATCTGATGCAAGATAGAGAGTGCCACTCCCTTTGAGGACAACAAAAACCTCTTCACATGAATGCCTATGAATTGGGGTGTGTGATCTTGGCGCAAATGTTTGAAGCCATACTTCAACCTGTTCAAGAAAATTGCAGCAAGCTGACATGTTATAATCTACCACTCTACCACACGGGTGGATGCAAAACCGGAGTCAATACCGTATAATGACTGGTTTTGGCCTAAGAATAGTAAAAATCCGTTTTTGTCTAATTAGAAGTTATTAAGTTTATAACAAATTTTTTAACATGAAATCTTAAGTTCCAATAAATAAGAAGGCACAATCATCAAGTTAAATACTATGTTCACATTTAATACTTGAAACCTATCATGGAAGAAATTTGACAGCATGTTTGCCTTAAAAAGACATTTAAGCATAAAGGGGCTGAGTTTAGAGATGACTTAAGACACGGCGCAATTATGTTGTTTGATCCAAGAAGTTGACCTAACCTAGTTGCATAAGGCTTTGTGTGTTGTAGTTGTTGGTTGCCTTAAATTTCTATTTTAAAATAACTTTTTTTTTTTTTTTTTTTTATAGATATTATTAAAATACAATTTTATGGAGTTCAATAAAATGGAAATGAAATTCCTAAGTGACCTCTTTCATTCCATGCAACAATGAACCTGCAACCGTCATATGAGAAAGACCAGGCCGGGCATAGTTATCTTGAGGAATCTCACTGATATTTCGCACAAGTGGTAGCCCTACACATTTGTAGATTGGAAAAAGAAATGTTAATCCTCTTCGGGGGTCCTTCTAAATATCCTCCTAATTAATAAATGAACAAGTAACCCATTGCTTCTAAAATTTGAAAGACATTGAAATATACTGTTTTAATTAATTTAGTACTTAGAAGGATATTTAGCTAAAAAAGCAAAGGGGGGAAAAAGGATACTAACACTCAATATACCAATTCAGAATAAAAGGGGAAGGAGGGGGGAATGGTCTAAGAAACTAAGCAGACTGGCATCACAATCCCTCTATCAATTTTAACAAATCATTTTCTTATCCAAACATGATATTAATATAATCATCATCAGCATAAAAAAATTGTGGGAGTGAACAAATGAAGACGAAAAGTCATATCTGCAAATGGGTGATTATATCTAATTATGCTAAAAAAATATCACATTTGTAGTAGATCCAAAAAAAAAATGCTAGTTTGCACTTTGCAATGAATTATTCAAATTACATAAAGACAAATCATATACTAAATTTAAGCCTTTATAACAAAATAATCAGCTAGCCATCAAAATTTTCAACTATAGGCGTGTCCAAGTCCAATCATCAAACACATGGTATGCAAAGCAAAAAGACAAGCTATTAAGTTCACATCAAAGTTCAAAAGGCGTCACAACAGAGGATAACGGTGACGATGAACTAAGCATGAGTAACAACTGAAACTAACCGGTGATAGAGCATTGAGAAGAAACTAGAGCAATTGCAGAGAAAGAGAAAAGCGTCAGCAACAACAGAGTCAGATTCATGGAACATGCCAGCATTTTCTGAGAGTTTCTGCAAAGCAAACTACAGAGTAACCACCACTCCACCTCTTAGATTTGTTTAAGCTATAGTGCACGTGCAAGTCACGTGATTTTTACAGTTTTTTTTTAAAAAACGTGTATTTATACGTTTATTTTTTTTTTCTTTCTTTCTTGGGCTGGATTTTTTTGTCATATATATATATATATATATATAAATTATATATTATATATATATAATATATATAATATATATATATATATATATACACTATATTTAGGGTTGGGAGTGACTCGAATTGAGTCGAACTAGACTAAACTCAAGCTTATCTCATAAAAAATAAATTTGGCTTATGGCTTGACTCGTTAACAATCGAGCTTATTTTTAAGCTCAAGTTCGGCTTACTGAAAGATCTAGAGTTGGCTTGAGCTCATGAGCTGTCTCAAATAATAAGAATATAATCTAAAATTCTATATCAATAAATTATAACTTATATATTTTAAAAAATATTTTAAAAAAATCGATTTTATATATTATTTATCTATCAATAAATTATAATTTTTTTATGTCTTACATCAAAATTATATATAAAAAATAAATATAAAATTTTAAATAATTAAGATCATTAATATATATAATTATGTATTACTATTTCATATGTATATATAATATTAAAAATATAGATTAAATATATATAGGATATGTGTATTAATAATTATATATAATATATAATCGAGTTAACTCACGAACTAATGAAATGAGCTTATCCAAGTTCAAGTTCGACTCATTTAATTTATGAGCTCAATTTCAGGCTCAAGCTTGGCTCACCAGTTCATAAGTTTAGCTTATCGAGCTATTAACGAGTCGAGCTCGAGTTAGCTTATGAGCTGTCTTAACTCACTTTCAGCCCTAACTATATCTATCTATATTCTATGAGAATATGAAAATATTCTATATATAATTTTCTTTCTTAAAATATTMTTATTATATATAATATATAAAAATATATTTTTATTATTTTCAAGATTTAAACCTAATATCTCTTAATTAAATTATAAATAATTTACCATTTTAAATAATTTTATTTTTATTATATATATATATATATATTTATTAAACCATATAGAAAATTAATAATTACGTTAGTGTTTGTTGATACTTGATACATTTGTGTTTGTTGAGCTCCTTTGCTTTAAAAAAAAAAAAAACAAAAAAAAAATCTAACTTCTCTTTTTGGTCTAGAAAATACACTCATAAAATGTCCTAATTTTGTTTTTTATATATCGAAGCCCAATCAAGTGGCCCAATTTATGCCCAATGTTTTTTCAAAATTCTGAAACTTGTTAATATAAAATGCCATTTTACACTTTTCCAGCATGATCCAGGAAAGGGGGGGAAAAAAACCTTTTAAAGCAACTACATTTTATTGAGTTCCACAGACAACAATGTTGGACAATTGGGAAATTCTTGATATCTTACAATTGAAGGTAAATTAAAATTCTAAAAACGAGAAAANTTCTTCTGGTGTTATTCTCGATTTGGTCCATGAGTATGCGGGCAGGCGACAAGAGATTAGCGCTGGCGAAATAAGATGGCTCAGTATCCAAATGAGTAACTGTCCCCTAAAATACTCTGTTCAGGTTAATGATCGAGCACAAGTCGTCCATCAAGCTCGGTGATCTTAAAGCCTCCTCTAAGATAATGGGTAGAATCGGTTGGATACAACTACGCTGGAGAACAATATGGCACTGTACTGCGCCAGCGGTGGTTACCTTGGCTACACCAACTATATATATATACACTGTATCACCTTAAGTTGCTTTGAGCATCAATCTAACCGCTAGAAGCAGTACAATCATCTAAGGCCCAATGACTCAGGTCGTAAATGACCTTGTCTACAGCACCACTTTGGCTAACTTAGGCATCTGGATGTCTTTGCACATGGTACCAGCACCCATCTTCCTCAGTAAGATACAATGTCGGAAACGGGTCGGACGAGAGTCTCATACCGCGAGTTGCATAACTCATTAGTACGTCGGAATCGCTCGCCTCCTGTCCACGCCATTTAGACCAACCAACACGTCTATCGGACAGAAACCCATCAATCTCCGGTTGAGTCCGACCGATATCATGTATAGCTCATTATATATTATAAAAAAATATTAATGAAATAAGCAATGTATGACAAAATAGAAGAAGAGATATTTATGTAATAATTTTAATAAATATCTAAAAAAAAAAAAAAAAGTCAATAAAATTATAATTTTAATTTACATTTTTTTTTTTTTTTTTTTTTTATAAAAAAAATTATATAGGTAGAAAAATTTAATATGTTTTTTCAGTTTAATCCTGGATTTGGTGATTAATTATTTACTGATTCTCGAATAATATTACGATTGAAACTTAAGTCGACACCGAATTTGGATAGACTAGTGATTTTTTGAGATCATTCCAACTTCAAATTAATAAATTACCGCGATACATCAATATAATTTTCTTCTTAACTAACTCTTTACAATTATGGGGCAATTTGTGGGGATCATAAGTTGAGAATGCAAATCACAACGAATATGAATAATAGTTCTCTTCTTTTATCTTGAGCTCATATACAGTTCTTATTGTTGTTTATATTACATATTTAAATATTATATTTTAATTATAATTATTCATAATGTGAAGGTGTCACTTTTTATAACTGTTTGAACACCATTTAATTTCCCCCTCAAAAATGGGAAATATTACAATTTTAAGTTTGATATCGGTGTTGTACAAGTCACCTTGATTTACTCACAGTCTAAATATTAACTGGAGGGGATAAATTTACTACTTGTTATTAGTGAAATTATAGTATAAATCTTCAAATATTGTTATATTGCTATTATTTAGAAGATACACATAATCACTTTATCAATCTGATAGAATCACTAAGATGAATTTAATGTGTTTAATTTATATTTAAATGATTATATATTTTTTTTTTTTTTTTTTTTCTAATATAAATAGATAGTTTTCTCTTTAATCTTTCATTGTTATTGGAGAAAAGGTATTTTGGGTATACTTTATTAACATAAATGAATTTATATATATTTCTAAGCTTTTTTTACACTATTCGTCATATAGCATTTAATTAAAAATAAGCACGTAAATTGAAATTGTTCAAAGTTCTACAGCATACAATTAAAAATATATTAAAAAAAAAAAAAAAAAAAAAAAAGTTAGTAAATATTTTCTCCATTCAATATTAATGTTTAATTATATTCGACTGATTTTTATTTGGATTTGGGTTTTGTATAAATTTGTTGGATTTTTCACTTCCTAATTCTTATTCAATCATACGCATGATTTTATTATGATTGCGAATAGTTGCTATTTTACTGCATTTCGATTGTGTAAGATTATCAGCATAGCAACATTGATGAAGAATAATGAGTATTGATTTGCAACTCAATTATCTTCTTAAAAAAAAAAAAATAATATTTGTGTTGGTTGATATTCTGGCAATTTTATAAGAAATCTTAAAATAAAGAAAGTGGGAACGGGCCAGCTATATACTATTGGAAGGTCTCTCACTAATGTTTAGATACACTCATATAGTATAGTTTATAGATATAAATATGATCAAGTTAATACTGCATTCGCTAAGTATCTCGTCTTTTATACAGATTTTTTTTGTATCACACTATATAAGAATGTCAGATAACCGACCGATGCCTACCTGACAAGGCGCGGATCTGTCATGTCTATATAGAACCGAGACTTGTAAGATGAGAAAGATGTCATTTGTTTTTCCTTTTACCAATTACTCTTTCATTTGATATGCTTTACATTAACAAATTTTTTTCTCCTAATGAGGATGTCCGTTACAAAAGCAACTATCGTAGTGACACAACTACAACACACTCTCCAACTTAGGTGCTTATATTCGGCAGCTATATAGATAAGTGTTGATCTTGGAAATTTATAGACCATGTGTGTTATCATGTATCGATAATAAAAAATGTTTCATATGTAAAATTTAAGTCTAATATTCCTGTTTTCATTATATATTCAGTAGCATTTCGAAATCACGTATTCACTATGTTATTTGTGGTAAAGATATTGTTTCTAATTTAAAGCTTTTACTTTATAACTGTATCTTATGATTTTATACGTCACATTTTTTCCTTTAGATAGTCATTGACGTATTTTTTATTTGTTTGATTATTACTGCCTGAAAAACGGGTGGTGACTATGAAATGTACGCAAAAAGAAACTCTCACTATTCAACTTTATTATTATTATTAAAAAAAAAAAATCTATTTTATTTTTTTATTTTATTTTTGTCCAAAAAATTTTTTTTTGAAATGTTTTTTTTTTTTTTTGTTAATTGATTTATTTTATACAAATTTTTTTTTTTTTTTTTTTTTTGTTATTTTAATTGATATAGTGTTAATTATATATTGATATAGGAATTATATTCTTTACTATTCATTATCCTAAAATTTTATTAGTAAGATACTAAAAAGATAATATTTAAAAAAAAAAAAGTAAATAAATAATGAAAGGTAAGAAGAATTATATTTTTAGAGAAAATTTTTTTTTAATTAATTACTTAATAATAGGTTTATTAATAATGATAATTATCATTGATGTATTTTAATAATCAGTTAATATTATGATTAAATAATCAGTTGTAAATATAAGTATATATAGATAGATAGGGATGATATGTATATAAATAACTAAATTTAAGGTATGAATGATAATTCAGATATATATTAAGTTAATAATCAATGTTAATATTAGATAACGATAGTTTGTCGTTATTGCTTCCATATAATAAATAATGAATTTTTCTTTTATTAAACTTATTTAATTGAATTAAATCTAGAACTATTTAATGAATAAAGGATGGATTTTTTGACTTGAAGGATGAATACATCAATATATTCTTGAGATTTTAAACACCTTGAGTATATAATTATTCGCTATATTGAATATAGGCGCCATGCATGATTACCCGTGTGAGAGGCTTCATTTTTCGCATGATGAGGAAAATAAACATTTATTCCATTAAATTTATTAGTGTTCAATCGATTCATCTTATTTATTGGTGATTGAGATTGAGATATAAAAGTACAAAATATTAATAAAAAAAAAAAAAAATTTTAGTAAACAATTTTTTTTTTTGAAAATAAAATAGAAAGTAAAGTCAGGTACCTACTTTTTTTTTTCAAAGTATTTTTAATATTTAAGTGTAAATATATAAATATAAAAAAGAGAAAATAATATTATTAAAAAAAAAAAAATTTGTTATTTATTTACATTCATAATTAAATTTAAATATATAATAATGAGTTGATGTGTTGTTGTGATTGGTGAGTGTGTTGTTTAATATGTTTTTAGGTATATTCATATATAATTATAATATCTTTTTTTTTTTTTTTTTTTTTTTTTTTTTTTTTTTTTTTTTTTTTGTTAATATATATTTACTTAATATAGTTAAAATTGAGTTTTTTGTTATCTCACTAATGAGAGTGAGGTATGAATTCCTCATAAATTTATTGTTTCTCCGAAATGAATGCATTTAATGAATAGATGCATAATTAATACTAACTTAAAAGAATATTTTTATTATAATTCATATACAATTCCAATATTTAATACATTTAAACTACTTTATTCATTATCAAGTCGAAAATATGTGTTAATTTGCTAATAATTAATAATAATTAAACTAATAAGTGACATAATAATAATGATAACTAATAGATAATAAATAATTCAATAATAATAATATAATAATATACTTCTATTTAATATACCTATAAATTATAACTTTTTCTTTTTTTTTTTTTTTTTTTTTTTAATTTTTTGAATATAATGTCGATTTCTTCTTCTAAATGAATAAATAGCACCGATATTTTTCTTAATTTCTAAATTTTTAATTTTTACAAATATCTTTATTATATTCTCTGTATATTACAATTTAATGTTTAATGTTATTTTGAAATTTAAAAAAAAAAAAAAAAAAATAATTTATTATAATTTCAGTTAAAATTAATATTTAATGCATTATCAACTATAAGGGAGGGTTCCAATTCCCTTCAATCGAATTTATTTTCTCTCTCTCTAAAAAATAAAAGTACCCTAGATTTGTTTCTCGTTTCGATATTATTTTTTTTTCTTTATTTCTCTTACTCGTTGGTCTTCACTATATCTCATTTAACAGCAAAAATTGATCTCAGTATTTTTTTTAATAAAAAAAAAAAAAAATGATATATTAGTATCCCTGAACGATTGTACTTGGCAAAAGAGGCACCGTTAAGAAATCTCTTTCATGATTCATCTGCAGTACTACTAGTAATTGTATGATTTTTGGTTGTTGATCTTTTTTTTCTGTTGTGTTTTTTTTTTTTTTTTTTTTTTTTTTTTTTTTTTTTTTTGAGTTTATATATTTTTCTGTATTAGAAAGAAATCTGTTTCTAAGGAAGAACCACAAATGAATAAGCCCGGAGGGCTACAAGCCTTTGCTTTACAATGATTTCACTTCTCAGAATTGTGGATTTTCTATAATTTATTTTAAAAAAAAAAAAAAAAAAAAAAAATATTTTCATATAATTCATGACTCTTTTTTCTGCTCTAATTTTTAAGTATTTTTCTTTGACCAAATTAAAATAAAAAATTCATTAAATATTAAAACTTGGCGACTATATATTCCTCTCTGCGATGCCTAACATTTTATTTTTAGAAAAATTAGACAATTCTCATAACTGAATATCGGTGGCAAGTTAAAAAAAAAATAAGAAGTTTTTTTTTTTTCAATCAAAATCAATTTCTATTTTTTTTTTTTTTTTTTTTTTTTATATAATTTTATGTATAATAAAAATAGTAATTTTTCTGCACTGATGATCGAAGTCGATCAGGCAGTACTTCTATAAATGCAACTAATTGAATTTGATTATTAGAGTTTACTTATTAAAAATGTGTCACAGCTGCAGTATTTATTAGTAGATCTTTTTATATTATAATAAAAAAAAAAAAAAAAAAAAAAAAAAAAAAAAAATATTAACTATATAATTATTTTTAATTTCATTAATTTTTTTCATCATCATCAGCATCAACAAGCTTCAATAACTTAATAAGAGATCGCATGTACATGTTATTTACTTCCTCTATTTTACTTCCCCTTCTTTATTATGTCATATATATTTCATTATTAATTTTAGTTTAAAAAAATATATATTCTTCACTAATCACTATTTACTATTTTTTTATTTTAAAAAATAAGGGTAAAGTTTTTTTCTGATCCCATTATAAACATTGACAATAAATTATGTTGAGTTAAGTCAGATAACACATTGATGATCAATTCTCAAATTTATTTTTTTCATAATGTATATAATAATTTTTTGAATTTTCGAATATACTCAAAAAATATAAAAATTAATAATTATTATACTTACAATTATTGTTTTGGACTATTGAATAAAAATAATGATAGTTAATTCTATACAAAAATTAATTTTTTATGAAAATTTTAATATTATATATTATTTTACTTTAGATATAGACCACATTATTTAGATTTTATTTAGAATTTTTTTTTTTTTTTTTTTTTTTTTTTTAAATCAAAATTATTATATATGCTAATTATAAAAATAACAAATTTTTATTAAAAAAAAAACCAAACCATTTTTCACTATAAAAGATCATATATGTGCTAGAAAAAATATCAATTAATTTACAATTACTCTTTCATTAGAGTAGCTTTTACAAACAATGTATATTTTTCTTCGCTCACCTGTAGAGCGAGTCACAAGTGCACAAAAGAAAGTATACTATCAAGTGAACAACAACTCAAGCAACACTCTATTCCAATGTCAACCTAATGCCCATCATTTATAGAGAGATATATTGTAAATGTTATCGTCATGTAAATATTTATGACTATGGTGTTCTTCGAGTGAATTAAATTGCAAAATAAAAAAAAAATCCGTAATTAAGTTATAAGTCATATATCTATTTAATGTCGGTAATATTTGTAGTGTGAAATTACTTTCAATTTGTGTTGTGTCTCTAAAATGATTATTTATGGTTTAAATTTAAAGATTTTATTTTAGAATATTTTTTTTTTTTTTTTTAAAAAAATTTCTGACAACATTGACTAAAGTAGCATTAAAGTGGTTTGAATTTGTTTGTTTGTAATTATTAATTATGATAAAAAAAAAAAAAAAAAAAAAAAAGAAATTTAAATAAAAATAAAAAACTCACATTTCCAATTTTATAATAAAGTAGTATGTGATCTTCTATTATATCTTCTATGTTATTTTACTACTTATTTTTTAAATTTTTTTTTTTTTTTTTTTTTATTTTCTTTTAAAGTCAAATCTAGAATATTTATTCAAGATGTACTATAATTTATAAATATTCCATTAATTAAATTATAAAAAAATTCATTATATAAATCAGTTACTTTTAATTCTATTAATTTCAGATCATATACGAAATGATTAATATCTAAAATAAAAAAAAAATTTTGATTATTTTATAAACGTTTATTTTTATAAAAATCTAAATTTTTTTTTTTTTTTTTTTTTTTTAGTTATTAATTAGTTAGTATCATGTGTATCTAATTAAATTCATTTAACATAAATAAAAAAAAAAAAAAAAAAAAAAAAAAAAAAATTACTCTTTTATCAAAGTGTTTATGGATGATTTTATGACTTTATTAAATATGATGGTATTGATTATGTTATCATAAAAAAATTTAATTTAATTTTGATATAATATGTTAGTATCATAATTCTTGGTGAAATAACATTAGTTCTATTCTATTCCTAAAATTAAATAAAATTAACAACTAAAATATAAATTTTATAATTTTGGATGTTTTTTTTTTTTTTTAAATTAAATAACTTATAAGCATTTTTTAACACTTAACAAACTGCATCTTAAATTAATTAATAAAAAAAAAAAAAAAAAAAAAATTTTAAATTATCTCTAAATTTTTTTTTTTTTTTTTTTTTTTTTTTTTTTTTTTTCTTCTTCTTCCCTTACTTTTTCTTTTTTTTTGTTTTTGGGTAGTTAGGTAAAGTATTTTAAAATCGTATAAAATAACATTTAATATTAAGAGTTAATTTTATTTTTTATTATTTTAAGAGTGTTTTTTCAATCAATAATTTTTTTTTTTTTTTTTTTTTATTTTGTTGGATCATCATATTCTCAATTATGAATTTTAATTAGTACTTCAAAGGATAGTGAAATTCACTATTGATGACTAACCTAGAGAAATAAAGTTACAAAAAGGTCCATAAGAAGGTAGAATAACTAAATAGTATGTGATAAACACAGGGGACAAGTGTCCATGGCAACATCCAAAATACAAACGAGACTTAAAGATCTAAAAATGTTATCTTTCTCTCTTTTCGCCGTCTCATTTATAATCTATCTATTATATAAAGAATCGAAATCTACTTTACTTTAATTGATGAGCAGATCAATGTTGCCGCATGAGCTTCTGCTTTAATTTTATTTAACTTCTTTTTTTTTTTTTTTTTTTAATGAATTAAATTATGATCACTATATTATGCGATTTGAATAGATGATTATAAGCAGTCACAACTAATTAAAATTAATGTATAAATTTTTTAAGTTTGGTGTTGAATGTATAAATTATGATATATACAATTTAATGAATAAATTAAAATAATTTTTTTTTTTTTTTTTATATTTCAATTAATATTAAAAGGGTATAACAAGTATAAATTAATTTAATTAAAACTTTTTTTTTTTTTTTTAAAATTTCTCAAATTTATCTGTTAAGAAAATGACAAGAATTATATAATTATAAAATTTTTTTTTTTTTTTTTTTTTTTTTTTTTTTTTTTTTTTTATTTTATTTTCTTGCTTTTTTTTTTTTTTTTTTTTTAAATAATTTATTTTTATACAAAAAAAAAAAAAAAAACTCTAATAATAAAAAATATACTCAAAAAACAATAAATTCAAAAAAAAAAAAAAACAAAATAATATATTTTTCTCTTTTATTTTTATTGTAAGAATTTGATCAAAAGAATATCCTTCTGGAAACTCTGGTAGGAGCTGAGGGGCCAGAGCAGAATTTCCATACTGATTGGCTTAAAAGCTGAAAACATAAAAAAACGTGAATATAGTATAGATTGAGAAAAGCTATAATAATTGACAATAAAAAAAATTAAAAAAAAAAAAAAAAAAAATGAGGTGTTAATTCCTTATGAAACTTTTCTCCAAAATAATAAAATACAAAAAAAAAAATTTTATTTCTAAACTTTATTACTAGAAAATATATATGTTCTACTGTAATAATCAATAATTTACATATTAACATTAAACGTAATAATTTGCATGATGTATGAGTTTAGTAGGAAATATTTTTATTAAATTATATAAGAATCAATATTTACGTACATTCATCGCATAACTAGATTAAATAGGTGGTGCTCTCAATTTCTCGGATTGGAATTACTCATGTTTTACCTCCAAATCGAAAGTACTATTTCTCTTCTTCTAAATTTATTTTGAGAAAAATGCATTATTATTAATTATACATTAAAACAAGAAAATATAAAAAAAAAAAAAAAAAAAAAAAATTATTAATCAATTTTAGAATTTTTTTTTATTTTTAAGTTAAGTAATTTTAAAGAGCTTACCAACCTCGGAGCAATTCAAGTGTGTAGAATAAACTTTTTAAGAAGGTAGTACGTGCATAGTCATAATTTATCGGTCGATGGATTGTAAGAACTGTATACCTAACACTATTGATATAATATTATGGGGCGGGATATGTTTTGCAGACATAAAAAAAATAATTGAGTAAAAAAAAAAAAAAAATTTAACATATTTTATTGATCGGTTGATTAGAAGAGATCTTTGTGCATATAGAGATTCTCCTTAATATATTTAGTATTTATTTTGAGTTAATTACTTGATAAGTGTTCTGTTTTAAAAGTAAAACAACATATAAAAATTATTGTTGGTCAAGGCGGAGAGTTCTAGTAGAGCTATGTAGTTACAGTATACGTATAGTCATAATAGCTAGAATCTCAATTTAAAAATATAAATTTGATTTAATTGAAAAAAATTTTTCTTTTTATGAATAGACTAATTAATAACTATTTTAGCAGTAAATAATATTTTAACGACTTAGGAATTAAGATTTGGCAAAAGAAACAAATAATACGATAGAACATTAGTTATATCCGTTTTTAAGTTAACTCAAACTATTATTAATAATTGTAAATTATATAGTAACACAAATAATTATAGACCAATCATAAATTTTAATTTTATCTGCGTGCGTTATAGGCCAACGGGAGGTGAATACATTGTTCTTTATTATTATACTCGAGAAGCCATAGCACGCTAAAAATTGCTTGTTACCATTAAAATCAGCTGAGATAACTAACTTCGATTATTGAAGAACCCAACTATTTATAGAAGAGAGAAGCATACTTTATCAAAGAAATCTACCCACCGATAATGATCTGTCTTCTACTTTTAGATGTAAACTCTCAAAATTTGTAGCATAATCTCCTCTTAATCTCAATCAGAGATATATAGCAATTGGTCTCCCTGCATAAACGTTTCTTACACCAAATTTACTACCTTAAAACATAATCACTATCGAAATATAGTTGAAATAGAATATAGAGATAATTAATTTTTTTGGTTTTGCTAACACAGGATACATGATAAATTAACCAATTAGAATTTTTTTTAGAAAAATTTACAAAAAATTTAAAATTTAATTAAATGCATTTTATTAAAATCTAAAGAAAAATAAATTTTAAGAAATAATAAATACTACATAACCAACTGATATTATATTTTAAATTAGATTTTTTTTTTTTTTTTTAATATGCATATTAATAGATTTACATATAATACAAACACATAAACTTACACGTATAGTTTATTTAAATTTATACATATAAATTACACAATAATTTATATTTATATCTATTAAATTTTTTTTTTTTTAAAATTTAAGAGATTCAATTGCTCATTTATTAAAAATAATTTGATACTTACAATATAATGTTTAATAATAATCAATTAAAAAATTTTGATAATAAAAAAAAAAGAAAAGAGTTTTTTTTTTTTTTTTTTTTTTTTTTAATTAGTTATTTGTTTAATCTTATTTCATTAATTTTTTTGTGCAAACTAAGTATGGCTAAAATTTGTTAGTTCCCCCCCCACAGCCCCCCCCCCCCAAATATTTTTGATTGATAATTAGTTTAATAATGCATTAAATATTGATATTATATAATTATAATAAAGATATTTTCCTAAATTAGTATAATTATGTATTATTCATTAAAATAATTAAAAATATTTTTGATTAATAATTGATAAATAGTTTAATAATGCATTAAATATTGATTTTATATAATTATAATAAAGATATTTTTCTATATTAGTATAATCATGCATCATTCATTAAATGTATTTATTTTGGAGGAAAAATGGGTTCACGAAAAAGTGACACCTCACTTTTATTAATTAGGGAAAAACCCAGTTTTAGTATATTAAGTAGATAGATATATATTCTTGTGATTTGCATTCCACTATTCAATTCCCACAAATAATTTTAAGAGTTAGTAGAGAAATTGTTAGTTATGGTATTATTATTGAAGTTTGGGATCTCAAAAAATCATAGTTATCAAATTCGGTTCGACTTAAGTTCATCGAATTATTATTCGAATCAGTTAAATAATTAATCACCAAATCCAGTTAAACTAAAAAAATATTATTTTCTATATATAATTTTTAATTAAACATATTACGTAAATAAAATTAAATTATATTTACAAATTAAAAAATATTTTATTAATTATAATATATTTTTTATTTTTATAATTGTTATTTTTATTTTTTTTATAAATACTTAATGAGTATACTTGTTACGGTGGATAACCGGAGATTGATGGGTTGGATGACGTTGGTTGGTCTAAATGTGTGAAGGAGGAGGATTCCGAATGAGTATGCAACTCGGGAGACTCCGTCCGACCCCGTCCGACTTGTTTGTACGAGGAGATGGGGTGGTACCTGCAAAGACACTCCGATGCCTAAGTTAGCAAGGGTGTGAGCAGGTCTAGAGAGTATTGGGCTTAGAGATACCTGAGGGGTGTCAGTGTATTTATAGTGGTGAGCCAATAACCACCGTTGGAGTAGTGCCATATTTTTAGGGTGTTAACCGTCCCATTATCTTAGGGAGGTTAAGATACGGCTTGATGAAGTGGTTAGAGAGATTTTAGGGACAGTTACTCATTTGAATGAGCATTTATCTGCCAGCTAATCTCGTGCCCGACTTCTTCAGGACAAATCGTAGTCAACACCGACTTCTTAGTACGAATGTCGGTGTTCAGCAAGGCTCAATCTCTTGGACTAAGCCTTTCTTTTGGACCTGGGCCTTTATTATTGGGCCAGGGTATGAACAGTGCCCCTACTTGAGCCCAAGATCTCTTTAAGACTTGGGTTCGAGTATTTAACTCGGGTTCGTAGCCGACTTTCT